>BDDA01000464.1:69869-81832 GCA_001662385.1 Chlamydomonas asymmetrica | reverse complement strand
GGGGGGGGGGGGGGGGCGCGGGGCGTAAACACGTGGGTCACGAATGAAGCAATCACGTCATGCAGGCCGGCGACATCTGCTGCTTGCGCGCACAAAAGCGTCTCAAAACTGGGAGACAAAAGCATGCACCCCAGGCCCGGGGGGGAGGGGGGGGGATGTGTGATGTGTAGTTGTATGGTGGAGGGTGGGGGAAGGGCAGGGAGCAGGCACGGACGGACGCGACAACAGGTGCAAAAAGCGCAGCAGTATGCAGCCATAAAACTGGCCTGGCTGTGTTTCTCTCTCTCACTCTCTCACACACGCTAGCATGCACCCGCGCACCAGGCAGCACACGCAGCCATGTTTCAGCGCGCGCGTCGCCAGAAGTGTGTATGTGTGTGCGTGCACGCTGGTCCCTCGCTTCTTCTTCATCATCATCGGCTGATGACAGGCTGACCCGCGGCTACAACGCCGTTGTCGGGCCAGCATGCGCACGGCAATAGGCCGCTGCCGACCCAAAGCAATGGTGCGGGTGGGATACATGCACCAATCGTATACGGTATAGCATTCTTCGTGTGGGCAACTGACAGGCTGACTGTGTGCACATGCGCGTATGCGTGCATGTGACACGTGCGCAGCGCAGTCAACCGCAAAAGGGGGGGCAATGCACAGACGTAATGCCCACAGGGGCGCAAAAGTCGGTTGCGCTGCACATATCATTTTACCGGATACGGTATACCTTAAAGAAAAAGGCCGTGCTTGGGTGCAGGGCAATGTATGCCTCTGCTTCTGTTTGGTTTCCCTCCCTTCCTGCGCCTCTACATGTGCAGCAGGCCGCGCAGCGCGCGCGTGTAGTTGTCGGGGTTGTGGTAGCGGCTGATGGCGCCCTTGGCGCCGTACGCGGAGTAGTCTGTGAGCGTCGTCAGCGGGTGCGGCTGGTTCATGAACCCCATCAGCGCCTTGCGCAGCGTCGACGTCGCCTTGCTGCCCTTCTTGGGAGAGCCCGAGCCCGAGCCCGCAGCCGCCGACTTGTCGCCTGCGGCGCCGCGTTGCACGGCCGAGCCCGCGGCAGCGGTTACGCGCGGCGTCTTGGGCGCCGACATCACCGCCGGGCCACTTGCGGCAACCGACATGGTCCTGCTCTCCTGCTCCGAGGCCTCGTCCAACGACGCCGTCCAGCTGGCGAGCGTGGACCAGCTGCCGGACGCGGCGGAAACGCTGTCGGTCGACGCGTAGCCGTTGGCGTGCGCGTACGCGGCGGCCTCGTCGGGCAGGCACACGCGGTAGAGCGCGGCGTGGTTGGGCGGCAACATCGGGTGCGACACGTCACCTGCGGCAGCAGCGGCAAGCGGCACAACACACACAAATGTTACGGCAACGATCCGCACCTTATGTCGATCAAGCATTAGCAACAACAGCGCAGTGGCAACAACAACTGTGGACGCCGCTCACCCAACAACAGCAACAGTACAACGGCAGCAACAACACAGTGGCACATGGGCAGCAACAACACAGTGGCATCAACAACACAGGACGCCGCTCACCTAGCACAAACTCCTCCTTCTCGCGCGGCCGCAGGATGGCGACGCGCCCCAGGAAGCTGTATAGGCTGCGGTGCGGGCCGGCGCCCGGCTGCAGGTTGGTGTGGTCCTTGAACGACGGCCACCACGTCTGAAGCACGCCCGCGACGCTGCCATAGTCACACACGAACGCGCGCGGCACAATGTCCTTGTGCATAATCACGTTGACGATGTGCTCGTCGGAGAGGCCGAGGCACGCCATGATGCCGGCGGCGCCGCAGTGGCGCGTCGTGGGGGGGTAGTTGCCTGCAGCGTTGGTGCCGGGGGCGCGCTTGGCCGCCGGTGCTCCGGTTGGCGCTGCGGGCGCTGGTGCGCCGGGCGCAAAGGCGCTGGCGGCGATGGGGCATGGCACCCGCTGCACACAAGGGATCAGCATGGAACACAGTACGGCTCAACCACCACGGTCAGAAGATGGATACCGAAACCGCACAATACCAACATACTTTAGTTAGGTTTATGCAGTTGATGCAGTCCCTGACGGGGGGGGTTGGGCATGCACCATGTGCCAGGTTGCGGGAGAGGCATGAGCCACAACGTGCACGGTGCACACTGTACTGCATCAGTGATTTATGCAAGAGCAATTTCATGCAGTGGGTGGGTTGATGGCCACGCGCGCTCCTTTGCTCTCGCTTGCTCACCTCGTCCCCGTCGCTCGATGAAGTCATGGAGCCAAAACCAGCAGCGGCAGCCGCAGCGTCACCGCCCGCCTCGCTGGCGCGCATGTCGCACGTCAGGCTGCAGTGCGCGCAACGGTCCGCCGGCGCCTCCGCGACCGCGCCTTGGCAGAACACCGCCGGCGCGCCAAACGTGTAGATCGGTGAGATTTGCGATGGCTTGAGCACGCCGCGGTGCACAAAGAGCAGCATCAGCACCGTCGCCAGCGAGCCGCCGAGCGAGTGGCCTGCGAGCGCGATCGTCGCGAAGGGCGACGCGGCGACGTGCTCTTGCACGAGCGGCACGAGTGAATCGTAGAGCTCGAGTGCCGCCTCGTACACGCCGCGGTGGATGCGCACGCCGAGCCTGGGGTGCTCGAAGGTCACCGGCTCGAACTGCAGGTTGATCTGCCAGTGTTGCACGCTGCTCGAGCCCTGGATGACAAAGTAGCGCGTCGCGCGAACGGCGTCGTCCACGCAAAACCACGCGTTGGGCGGCGGGGCCTTGTTGCTTGCGGCAACCACCACCGGGGGGCTGGACAGATGGCCCTTCTGCAGGGAGGGGTCCGGCATGCCCGAGAGCATGCCCGACGACTCCAGCCTCGCTGCGACTGCATCCGGCCCAGCGACTGTTGTGAGGTGGTTGTTAGCAGATACAGGGGGCGCCGCCAGGAGGTGGTCCTCCTCGTCCGCCTCCAACGTAACAATCGAAGCAAACGTGCTGGCATACGCGACGCTCTCATCGGCGGCGAGCACGCCGTGGCTGCTGCCGGCGCGCGAGCCGCGCGGCGACCAGCGGGCCGCCGGCGAGGCCGCGCCGCTGCCGCTTCCTGCGGCGGCGGACGCGCTGCGCACAACCTCGTCGTCCTCCTCGTACGTGGAGATGTTGCTGAGCGCGTGCTGCAGGTCCGAGACGAACACCGGGTGGCTGAACGCGTTTCCGTACGCGGTGAGCGCTGCAGTCACTGCCTCTGGCGTGGACAACTCCAGCATCGACAGGTTGGGCGTGACGTTCCCGGGCGAGCCAGTGAACGGGACGATGTTGGAGGTGTGCAATGCGCTGGGGGTGTTTGGCACCGAGTCATAGCCCGCGGGGGTGCCGGCGGGCATGGCGGCGGCAAGCGCGGACCAGTCGTCGGCCAGGTCTGCGCGTGACTCGCCAACGTCGCTGCCGTCCGCTGCCATGGCAGCACTGTAGTGCTGCGGGTGCTGCTCGTGCTGCTCAAGCTCGTCCAGGTCAACGGATGCCTCGTAGATGGTCTGCAGCATCTCCTCAGCCTGTTTGGCAGATGAGCAAGGCATGGTGGTTGGCATGGTCCAGGCGCGTTGCCTCACCAGCAACTCAAGTGCGTCATCTGCTGTCATCTGCAACCCGACTTACAGCCCAGCACTAGCTTGTGCAAAACATCCTTGCTTTTAGAGGAGCAAGGATAGCCAACAATATGTTGGGCAAGGTCGGGCTGGCGAAGGGGGCATAACCCGAAAGGCCCGGCCCGCCGGGATCTGAACGCGATCGGGTGGGCTGTCAGGACCAGTACCAACCTAACCTTATTTTGTGACAATGCAATCTGAAAACGGTAAGGCAACTGGCACGGCACTGTGTGGCAAACATCGCATCCCTTTTGAAAAGCGCTGCTATGAAACACACCTGCTGTGCTGCGGTCGTCGGGTGCATGTGGTGCGCGCTTGCTGTCTCAGCAGACATGTCCGGCAAGGACACGATAGACTCCGAGTTGCGGTAGGCGTCCACGTCATAAGAGGCGGAGGTGGCGATGAGGCTGAGCTGGTAAAGCTGCTGCAGCTGTGCGACATTGATCTGCTGCACATCGTACGCCAGGTTGCACAGGTCCGACAACATCGTCGCGTATGACACCTCCACACTGTCCGCCTCAGACAGGAAAGGCTGCAGGCTGAGCTGCGAGTTCATGGCTGGGGCTGATTCGGCCGCCGCGTGGTGCTTCGGGCCGAGCGATTTCGAGTTTGGAGCGCCACTGCGTGCCGTTTTGATCGGCGCCAAGTTGGCAGCTGTGAGCGGCTCTGCCACAGCCGTGGCAGCAGAAGAGCTACCCTGGAGTATAATGCTGGGGTTTGGGGTCATGGCTGCTGCTGTTGAGGAGCCCTCAGAGCCCGCAGGCTGAAGTCCAAGCAGTGAGTTGTATGAGTTGACTCGGGACACGAGCGAATGGAAAAACCCGTTCACCTTGGTGTGCAGTGCGCGAGCGGACGCCCATATTTCAAGCTGCGTCTTCGTATACTTCGAGTCAGTTGCGGATGGCCCTAGCGGTGGTGCACAGGCAGCCGACGCATTGGCTGACCCTGCTGCTGAGGCGATTTGCCTGGCTTGCAAGCTAGGTTGCCCGACCATAGTGGTGGACGCAGCGGCAGCCGCCCTCAATTCAGCAGCAGGCGAGGATGTGCTGGGCGCTGCAAGGACAGACGGGGCTGGTGCAGACTGTCTGCGG
This sequence comes from Chlamydomonas asymmetrica, assembly GCA_001662385.1. Lineage (NCBI taxonomy): Eukaryota > Viridiplantae > Chlorophyta > Chlorophyceae > Chlamydomonadales > Chlamydomonadaceae > Chlamydomonas > Chlamydomonas asymmetrica. Next base: position 77,158 of record BDDA01000464.1, on the reverse strand, counting down.
CCTGCTGCTGACGCAGTGCCAGCATAAGTCCATCCACCTAAGCCATGCCTTGCGTTCACTGCCACGGAGGATGACGAACGCGCCGACGCAGCTGCCGCACTGGGTTTGTCGCTTTGCCCTACTGAAAGTGCCCCGGCACCCAGCGCAAAGGCCATGGTCACAACAGAATGACGTCCTGTTGCTTGCCTGCTTCCTGTGCAGACACAAAACAAAGCAAAACCTTATATGCGACCGCACTTGGTATTAACGTGCGGAGGAGACGTGTGCAGCGCTGTGTGTTCACACGGGCAAGCACTGCGCTGTCTGAGCAAGGATTTGGGTGCTTGAAGGAGTAACCCGCGGTCTGCCACGCAAGAGGCAACACGAATTCCCAAAACGAAACGCTTATGAATAGACGGCGTTTGACCAAGGACATAAGCTACCTACTGGTTCAGGTCTTCGAAGGCTGAACCACCACGACTGACGCTCCAAGCTAGCTCCAAGTCAGTCAGGACCGCGCACACATTTTGATGGTGTAAGGAGAGGCTAGGAGTGGAGGCTGTGGGGGTACAAGTAAGAACGGTTATCTGCTACGCAGCGCATACGTCGAGTTATAAAAGCGTGAAAGATAAGCGACTAGAAAGGCGGCATCGTCTGGGTATTGTTGCGCCGTTTGCGTCCCCCAAAAAGACCCCAATTCGTGCACCTGACGTGGATAGGACTAGGATGCTCAGGCACTGACCTCAGCAGTCGCGGCAAGGATAAGGCCAAGAGGTGGTGTCCGTTGAAGAGCAAAGACAGGTGTAACAGCCAGTTGTGCTTGTGTGTAACTAGTGGTGTGTGTGCATGACCACAGCGCTCGCTTGCAAGCCGCACATGTGCAAGGCGGTTCGTGGCGTCCATGCATCAGGGTTTTCGCCGTCCATCATCAAAGTGCCAGGGGCTGCCCTGTGACCTTATCGCAGGGTCAGAAACAGGCCCAGTCACGAAACTGTCTGTGCCTGGCGTTGTATGCTCAGTTGTTCCTGGCAGTTTTCTGCACTCGGCGGCACAACAACAAAAACCACGAAACCAGGTTGAATATCGTGACGTCAATGCAAAGTGCATCCTTGCTGTCAATTCGCATAACCCCAAGCACGTTTTTGAGGCAGGGTGCTGACCTGGCCCCTTGGATGCGGTCCTTTCTCCCTCGCAGTTTTGTCGCTACGGTGGCCTTTGAACAAACAAACTGATTGGCCCTGACCGCTGATTGTGGCTACATACTCGAGGGTGGCGTGCAGAGAAAGCTTACGATGCAGCATTTCAGCTGCCAACCACGTTCCACAAGGCACGTGCGCTTCGTGTGTGAGGAGGGTTCTGCGATTGATGACCCCGCCGCCGCTTTTGCAGCAGCCAGCCAGAAGCTTCAGCGCCCAGCATAACCCGGAAAGGCAGTTGACAGTCTTCCATTCCAGTCCCTGATGTCTGTAAGGCATGACTCAAGCCTCCCCTGCACAACCATGCTTGAAGCGGCACCTATCTCAAGCGCTGCTGGCAGGCGTGCGCACGGGCAGGCCGGGCTGTTGGGCACACACACACATCTGCAAGCTATCATGAAGGTAACCGTGGGCTTCAGCTGCGCAGATGCCACACTCAGCAGGGTTTGATAACTTGAACAGCTTGACACCATCAAACTGTAAGGTGTGAGGCGGCGGTATGTCTGCCTGAGTTGCCGCGTGCTTTGCGGCTGGCATGCGCGCGAGTGAAAATGCGAAACGATTCGGCAGAGCCATGCAGTGAGCATCTGCATGTATACTAGTGGCTCTGCACCAGACGACGTGTGAGACGCTTTTGCGCCCTGGCCGAGTGGCCACGCCCTGCCCAGGTGGCCGCTGGCGCGCACACCAGTGAATGTGAACGCATACCGTGCGTACGCACGCTTCATGGCCCTACGCAAATCTCACTTTATTTATGTAAGGCCCCACGCGCACACGCTCTTTTGATCAAGGTGACGGCCTCCTCATGCAGGCCTTGGAATCACTGCCCCGATTTAAAATTTCGCCACGCGTGGTTGCTACCCAAAGTTGCCACAACCGTGTGTGGAATCGTCCCCCGGCGCCTTTGTTCCCTGCCCGTCTGAGTGCAGCGTAATGAGGCGTGGGTGCACGACTGACCCTGCCCTAGGTAAGCGTACAGAGCAAAACGAAAGCAAGCAAGGCAGCCCATGGCATCGTGCGACGCATGGGGATGGCTGCACATGACTATAACGAGGTTGGATGCGGACGCGATGCATACGTGCGTGCAATTGGGGTCGCTGTGAGTACGGTGGGGTGAACGTGCCGTCGAGCGGCAGTTGCACATGGGAAACCGGGGGAGTGATTCCCAGGCCTGCTTGCAGGGGCGTCGCCTGCACGTGCAAACCCTAGGCTGAACACAAATCTGAAACCCTAAACCCTAAAAACCCTAAAAACCCTGAACCCTGCATCGTGCATAGCAGCGCGCTTGCATAAGCCAGCATGGCGACGCAGCTCCGTGGCGCATGCATGCCTGCAGCGACAATGCAGGACACACGCACCACAGCCACATGCACGGCACACAGCACGCGTGCCCAAGTTCAACGCTCGGCAAGCATGCTGGCCGCGCAGAGCACACATCGCAGTGCGCATGCAGGCAGGCGCGTGCTGTCGAGGCCATGACGAGGGTGAGACTGTAGTGCTTTACCGTGCTCGTGCCTGGCCGCCAAATGACTATATATGAAAAGGCCCAGCGTGTGACACAACGTACCCAGACTTGTTACGGAATCCCGTTTGCCCGCTCGCCTGCGGGCAACGTGTCACCTGCAGGGCCTACCGCAGCGTCGGCCGGCAAAAGGGCTGCAAAAGTGGCAGTGCGAGCTGGCTGCGTGGACCAATGCGTTCACGGACGCGGTGTCGCACGGCTGCATGTGGGGCGGGCGGGCTCAACCGGCAGCCAGGCTTTGGCAGCAAGGACCATGCCAGCAGCGGCGGCGGGTGATGAACACGCTCACGCTGGCAGGCGGGTCACTATGGTGCGGGGGTTTGATGCAAGGTGAATTCAGGCCGCACGCTAGGGGTCCAAATGACAGCCGGATGGGCAGGTGGGTCTAAACCATCATCAGCATTGTCGTCATCAGCGCGACTGCATGCAGCATCACTAACAGGCGGGTCAGCGGGAGTGTGTGCAGGCGGAGTGCACTGCTCAACCTACTGTGTACTGCTCAACCTCCAGAGGTGAGCTAGCAGCTATGCATTGTGAGACTGCCCGAGTAAGTTGACTTGTTGGGCGCACCAATGCACCATACATATCCATGTACGTCATGCAGGTGGGTTGTCGACACCTCAGAGCAGGCCTGATCGCTGGTGCTTCTCGCTAGGGTGTTGCTCTGGTCTACAGCCCTCGTCCGTGCGCTGTTCGACCGGCTGGGTCTGCTCAGTGCGCACCTTTCTCATGGCTCAAATGCAGGATCACAGTGTTCGCATTCGTGTTCCACACACACCTCGCACCAGGGCAAAGTACCCAACCATACAACGCTCCGCACAACCATGTTGGGACCCGAGGTCATTGTTGTGGCCGCTGTGTTACAGTGCATGAAATCAATTGCGCCAGGGCGGAAGCCTCGTGCATGTATGTTGATCACATGAGCCACCACAGCAATTGAGCAGCTGGGCGCCGGCTACAAACAATACAATAGCTGTGACGAGGACAAAATTGTGGCAGGTAGCTGTTTGCCACACCCCGACCAACCGCGGACGCACGCAACGGAAACATCGCATGCTGCCGGGAATGAAAGCGCTCAGGTGCAAGTGTGGGGGAAGCGCTCGTGGCGGACGCGCTGGCATGACACGAACGCAGCGGCAACCAGCACGATCGTTCACGATGCACAAATCAATCCGGTGCTGAGCTTGCTCTGGCTCTCTCTAGGCGATGCCACGGGCACGGTCACATGCTCACTACAGCCTCTCCAAAGCTTCAAAAGGCACACGCATCATGCATGTGTGCATGCTGGTGGTGAGCGGCACGCATACGTCACACTCCTCTGAACTTCTCCGAACAAGGGAAATAAATCCAACGAACGCGTAAGCAGTTGCAGCAACACTGTCAAGGCCCCCGCGCATGCTGAGGCATGTACAGGTAGGGTCTCTGGGCTCGAATCGATTCAAGCCGATTGCATGCAGAAAGGGCAAGTTGTAAGCCAGGCGGGCTCGCAGCAGCATGCAAGCATCATTCGCTATACAGTACAGTGCTGCACCCAGTATGAGAGAGCGGATGGGGGTGTTGGGAGTCGGGTGGTGGTTTGCGTACGTAGACGCCTGGCAGGTGGCGGCACACCTCATTCGCACATAACAGTCATGCTCTCATGCAGCATTATGCCTTTGCACGCCAGTAGTGTGCCCACCACGCGGCAGTTTATGGTACATGGGCACCCTGATAACAGCAGCGGCAGCGGCAGCACACTTCAGCGCATGTTACGGCTGGCGGCAATCCGCGCTGCTGTGCGCGCGGATCAAGGCCGTCTGCGCGCTGCTGCTGCCTCTGCTCGCAGCCTACTTCGCAGCGCGGCGCTGCTGCCGCTGTGTGAGCTGCCGTGGAGTGCAGCCTCTACTTTGTGGCGATGGGGTACTTGGGGTCGGTGATGCTGACATACTTGGGGTCGCGCATGCTGTGGCGAAGGCTCACGACGTACGGCTGCTGGCTCAGGTCGTCAATCTGCAGCAGCCAGCACCCGCATGAACAATCGCCCACACAGCAGCACACACAGCGGTCAGCAGCAGCAATGTTGGGGCGATGTTTGGGCAGTCAGGGCGGGTGCGCTTGCCTTCCTGCAATGCAGGATGGACTGGTGGATTCATGCTGGCGCGCACATGCAACGCGCACATGCAATGCACAATCCATCAGCCCATATGCCACCTGGTACACCACACGCAATGCACTTCACACCGATGTTGCACACAGCCGGCAGCAGAACCCTCCATGCAGCGCTAAGGCTATGTTGCGGTTAACAAGCTCAGCCCTGCAAATGCTTTGATGAGGACATGTCGTTGAGAGTTTCGTTGGCTAGCCATCGAAACTCTCAACGACATGTACTCATCAAAGCACTTGCAACGGGCATGGGGGCACTTGGGCGCTCCGCTGGCACTCAACGAAAGCCTCAAGTAACCCCCATGCCCGTAACGCCCGTCAAGCATTCATGCACACGTGCTGGTGGGACTCACTCGCGCTCACCATGCGATACGCATGCGGCTTGTTGCTCGTGTCAGCGACGGCCTTGCCACCCGACAGCGCGTCGAACGCGTTCTTCAGGCCTGAAGACGAGGCCGAGCTGCCTTTGGCCTCTTGCTGCTGCTGGGACTGCTGTTGCTGCTGCTGGGGCTGCTTCTTGTCTGCAGCAAACATGCACCAACCATGCAAATACACACTCAGTTTCAGTCAGCATCATTGTCAGCATCACCTTCGAGCCAGCTCATCACAGGACAGGTGAAGGACACCAAAAGGCGGAACGTCAAGTTCCACAATCGTAAAGCGGACTGCTGTGCAGTTTGCACTCACCAGCAGGGCCTGCCAGGCGGGATGGCGGAAGGTCGTAGAAATACCTGCAAACAGGCAAAACCGCGTCCAAGCAGCAGCAGTGTGGGTCAGCCTGGGTTGTTCAGAAGCGCGCATCCCCAGCGTGACAAAAGCTTTTCACAGCGCTGTGCACCAGCCCTGACAGTTCAAAGCTCCTATGACTATCTCTCAGGGTGTGCCATCGCGTCCGCTTCCCGTCCCGCCGCACACGGCCACTCACACAGGGTCAGACAGGCTGATGTACACGGGCTCGCGCATCGAGCAGCCCGGAGGGAGGTACGTGTAAGATGGCTCCTTGGTGGAGGTAGAAGCCATGCTTGCCCCTGCAGGCAGTGGGACAAAACACAGGCAGCGCAAAGTTTAGGACCCAAAACCAGTGTGTGTCACTGTCAAGGTGGACTGACAAGGACTGACTGCGAACTGCGCGTGCTGACACGACCCTTAACTCTGGAGACGCGAGACTAGGCGGATCTTGTCACAAGAAGGTGCGAACGCACGCCCTTAAGGTCCCCACTGCGTCCCACACAGCACGGGCTCTACCTCATTGCCACCATCATCTGGAACCAGCAGGCACTCACTTTGGCACTGGGGCACAACGAAGCGAGCGAGCTTGGAGGTCTGGCGCAGCATCTTTAAGCGTGTTCCTGTCTGGGTTCCTGGTGAAGAGCGGCTCGCTGGTCAGATTAACGGCTTTGCTAGGGGTAGTCCGGATGTTGACAGCGCAGGTACGTAGGGCCGACAAAGCAGGAAGGCAGCACGCAGTGGCACGCTCAATATCGATGTATGGTGTGTGTAAGTCAACATGAGCGACTCTTGGGGGCTAAATACTTTTTGCGACCAGATTTTCGCTTGAGAGTCAGTTTGCATCGTCAGCCTTAGCTGCTGAGTCACAGTAAAAAACCATCAGACCGTTCCTGGCTGGTGGCACGTACCAGTCAAATTAGATTCAGCCTCACAAGGAAGGGGCTGTGACTGGTTGACGAAGTGAGGTTCCTGCACACAGCGGCGACCGATGTCAACAGCCCGACGAAACCACGACGATGCACATGAACTGCACCAACAGGTTACCAACAGAGTGCACCCCTTGTACTGCCTGTCGGTGTAGTCAGTTTGATTTGGGTGTGCTAGGTAGCAGGTCCGGCAGGATGCCTGAATGCTGCCAGCAGGTGTGTTTTGTGTGGGAACGCACCGGTTGGAGGTTTGTGGCAGACGACCGAGGACTCGCCTGCACATGCCAGAGCGCTTGGTCAGCCAGCATCACAGCCTGACTTCACTCGCGATGGTGTCGCTCATGCATGGCTAACCAGGTGGCTCACCTATGCTCTGAACGCTGCCTCTGCGCGCGCAGCAGCGTAAGCAGCAGTGCTGCGGCGGTATGTCACGCCTTGCAGCTGGGTTTGTGTCAGCGCGTGACCCTGCCTAAACCGCCAGGCAGCTCCATACGGCATGCTCATCATCGGCTATCATGTGTGCGTTCCTCAATCCTCACTATCCTGGACAGCGCACACGTACGTCACTAGCAGTTGGGCAGTCAGCAGCCACACCGTTTCTCAGGTTGTGCACGCCACGTGCACGCATGCAGGCATACAGCACCGAGAGTTTGCCACCTGTGCCTGGTAGGTGCGAGCTGTACGTAGCGCTGCACCGTAGATAGACCAGTACAACTGCCTTGTCATGTCTGAGCTGAAGGTCCTGATCCCTGACATGACAAGGCAGTTGTACTGCTCTGCGGGTGCACTACTCCC
>BDDA01000464.1:51560-65421 GCA_001662385.1 Chlamydomonas asymmetrica | reverse complement strand
GCATGCCCCCCCCCCCCCGCCTCCAGTGCCATCGATTTTTCACTTCCACACTGACATTGTGCAATGCACCAAAGCAACAAGCCTACAATGGCAGCCCTAGATTGGCTACCAATTCAGCCCTAATACTACATTATCAATGGTGTATCTATGGTGTATCTCCCCTTGTACGCCATGCGTGCAGCCGTAACGCCTCAGCCATACACGGCTGCTGTGGGTTGCAAAGGCCAGGCAGGCCGCTGAAACTGAAAGTGCGTGCAGCTACGCTACAACACCTTGCACACCTTACACTACCCTGTACGACCGTGGGTCACACCGGCTTTGCTGCGCACCTGGGCCAAAGCGGTCTGACAGAACGAGCGGAAACCGTGGGCGTGCTGTATGATTTCGTCGGCATTGTTGACGCCGAGGCGATTGGTGTAGTTTCCGTTCCAAGGGTGAGCACCGATGGACCAGATGGTCGCTGTTTTTGCTGCACAAGCAGACTCAACCTGCACCAAGCACGTACACGCAAGGGTTGTCATGTCATCTTCAAACTCCAGACGACCATGAGTGCGCGTAAGCAGGTGCTGACGTTTGCACCTTGCACCAACACTCCCGTCTACACGAGCACTACGCAGGTGCTGACGTTTGCATCCTGCACCAACACTCCCGTCTACACGAGCACTGAAGCAGCATACAAATACAACGTTGCATGTTCCCAGGGACACCAACGTAGTGTTGGAAAAACCCACCGGGGGTGTCGTCCAGTCGTGATGCACAAGGCGCAGAGAAACAGTTCCATCGCATACGTGTCGTGTATGGGCAATAGCCATTCTGCAGCTTTTCTCTGAAAACTGCATGTGTCTTTGACATTGAGGATCGCTCGCGTTTGCCTCCAACAGTGCTCCAGCGTTGAAGTCGCCACTTAACGTCAGGGCAACCGCTGTGTATATGTGCCTTATAAAGGAGTCCCCGACAAACACAAGGCTCTGGATGTCCTCTGCGTTGAGCATGTTGCAAGCTGTGGTCGAGTCGAAGAGGAACTGCCAGTCAAAGGTGTGTTGCAAAACCTCCGCTGCTGGCTGTTCAGTGCCTTGCTTGGTTTCTGGCGGCTGCAAGTGCTGGAAACCTGGCGCGCAAACCTCATACTGCCTGCAGACATCTTGAGACGCAGCTCGCCATAACGCCTTGCCCAAGACAGGGACGCCAGACAGTGTGGCTAGCAACGTTATCCAGAAGGCTAAAGCCGGGCACTGAACCCGATGTATGGTCATGATGGGGGAGAAAGGCCCTCACTGCCCAAGTGTTTGTGTTGCAGTCTCGATCAGCAGCGAGGCAGACCGAGTAATAATGACTGAGTTGCAGCGTTGACATGTGCGGGAGTTTTCTGTCAAAGAAAAGCTCTACTTGCTAATAAACACAGTGCGGAAAGTAGTATAATATAGTTAACTGGACTTGAACTGGCTACACAGGGAACACTGGGCGCACTGTACAGATAAAGGAAAGATGAATTCAAGTGATGAACTTAGAAGAATCTCACTACATGGTTCGGTATTGCATGGACGCATACCCTTCAGAAAACGCCGCATGAGATGCGGCATTCACCCATGACACCAGAGGCCAGGCAAGAGGGCATCACGCCATGTCAGCCGCGGTGGAAGCATGCAAGTGTCCATGACCCCCTTTGAAGCAGGGATGGAGGAGAGGAGCGTAAGGCGTGGGAACAGAGCGCACCACATGCGCAGTCGCCCGCTGCCCGCCTGTGTGGCAGGCCCAGGTGTGTGACCGCGCGCATGCAAGGGGGAAGCGGTGACAGTGAGTGCCCGAGACCCCAAACAGAAGAAGAACATGGTGCATCATGAATACCTGGCCGTGTACGTAGGTGAGCAGCCGATGCGAGGTGTCGAGCTCTCGCACGGGGTTGTTGACCGGCGGCCGGCGCCCACATGAGAAGCCACAGCAAAATCTAACTTGAGCTCCAGGGTTGGGGCTCCAGGGTTGGGGTTCAGCCGGCGGTTCAGGCAGGCAGGGGAAGATCACGTCGGGCAGGGAGGGGGCCGGCAATGGGTCGGCTGACACGAGCTTGCGGCAAGTACGGCAAGCAGTGCGCCATAATCCTGCTTGCCGCACATACAACCGGGTCTGCTGCTGATACCCTCTCGTGCCCACCCCTGGACCAGCTCTCTGCCTGGCAGTGGCGCACTAAAGCAGGCGGACACAAGTGGCCCAGAATGCGTTCCACAGCGGCGATCGCTCCACACGCATGCTACGCTAGTTGATTGACTGGTTCCCGTCAGCAGCGCTGGGCCCTCTGCAACGGATCCATGCGTGCCCGCCCGCAACCTGCCTGCACTCAGGTCATGACCTCCTTAGATCTGAGCACTGCAGAGAGGGCGGGCCGGCTCCGGTTGGCGCGGCGCAACGGCAGCAGCAGCAGCAGCAGCAGCGGATGGACGCATGGAAGGGCCCCCGCATCAGCACCCGCCGCCCGGCCACAGTATAGCACAGCACAGTAAACAAAAAAACAGTCTTGCATTGCGCTCCTTGCTTTCAAGCGCAATGCCTCCAGCTGCAGTACGGCAGCGTTGCACCTCATGGCTTCGTCTTGCGTCCTGTGACGCCAGCCTGATCGCACTGTGCAATGAATTCGTGTCATGTTTCATGGCTGCAGGCGCTGAACACCCCGCGATACGCTGTTGTGCTGTGCGTGCGTGCATCACGCAGATACATACTGTGGCAACTTCTGATGTCCTGCATTCAGGCATGCACTCAGGCATGCAGGTTTTGCCTTGCAAGTTTTCCACGTATGCTGGTAATGCTATTAGGTAGGTGCGTGATGTAGCGCTGTGTGCCTGCGCCGTAGACACACCAGTACAGCTGCCTTGTCGTGTGGAGGAGGAACAACGCTGACACCACCGTACACCACACTCTGCAGCATGAGGTTCTCAAACCAGGGTGAGGTTTAGGCCAGGCGGGGCAGATGCAACTAGCAGGCTGCGGCTACTGCGGCTGCGGCTGCGGCGGAGCGTGGTGGTGGGGCTGACACCATAGCGATAGTGGTGGTGGTGGTGGTGGTGGTGGTGGTGGTGGTGCGCGTTGGATCAGTTGGGCAATGCCTGGCGTGCGTGTAGCAAAAGCTGTGAGCGAACCAGGGTGATAGCTGATGCTGGCGCTTGACGCGCAGTCTTGCGCTGGTACGCACTGGGTCGGAAGTAAGGCTGCTTGCAGAGTGCATTGTTGTGCATGGCTGCTCGCTATGGTCCTACGGATGCGGATGCAGTGTGCAAAGGTGCGCTGCATCATGGTAACGACATGCGAGCAACGTGAATTAAAACTGGCATGCTTGTACCCCTGTTGTTGGATCATCCTTACAGTTCTTCTGTGGGAGTGCTGGCATGCAAACATCCCAGCAAATCAGGGAGGAGGCTCAAGTGGGAGGTTAGTTCAGGGTGCGTGACAGTGTAGGTTCAGGGTGTGGGGATTTGTTAGGGGTTGGCCAGGGTTTGGGATTTGGGAGCCGGCCTACCCACGCTATCGCACGCAAAGAATACGTGTGTTTGTATGCATGCATGTCAGAATAGTCAGAAGCCCAGTGAGACAAGCAATTGAACGGTATGAGAGAGAGAAAGAGAGATTACATCACCCGGACCCAGTATAGCCAGAGGCTCAGACCAGGATATGGCAGCAAGAGAGGCACCAGGCAAGCATGCAGCCAACGCCTTGCGTCACATCCTCGCTACGCGATGGTGCGTGGTCGATCGTGCATATGCAGGCATCATTGCCTTTCAGTGTCCTTGCTTGTGTGAAGGTATGTGCAGGCATCGTTGCATGTTGCAGCCACCAGCACTTTCTGGCAGTTGCGCACGCGCTACTTTTCGTAGCCCGCGGACCGCCGCTGTGTGTGTTGACAACTGTGTTGACGCGCACTGAGCTCTTGCTGACCTGAAGCAGTTTCACACGGACACACACACGCACGCCTGCACGCTCGCCCGCACGCACTGGCAGTGCCATCCCACCATGGCAACAGCAGCAAACACGCTCGTTCGGACCGCTGCCGCCGCCACGCACCGCGAATGAAAACAGGGTGAGCGTAATCGTGTCAAACTGGTCATGCACCTTCCCTGTTGAGGGGGAGGAGGCATGCGTCATTTTTTTCCCGGACTGGAAAGGTTAAATAACGACATCTCCGCTGCCGAAGCAGGCATGAGCAGTCATTGGAGAGCCGGGCGCAGCAGGTGCGTCTGCACGGCGGCGGCGGCCCAGCCAGTGGCCAGCGTCAGCGTTGACATTGCACAGGCGCCAGCGTGAGGGAGGGGAGGGCGGCGGGGCCGCAGGGGCAGACAACTGCTGCCAGGGCTGGCTGGGGTCATGCTGCTGCTGCTGCTGCTGCTGCTGCTGCTGCTTGCGGTGCTCTTGTATGCGCGGCATGAACCGCTGGCTGAAGTGGCATACCTCAAGCAGCCGCGCCACAATTCGGATCAGCTTGTGATCACCGTTCGCCTCGCCCTTCTCACCGCCCTGCCAGATGGGCAGCGCGTCCTCCCCTCATCAGAGTCGCCTTGCTGCCGGGAGAGCTGGCGCGCATGCAGCTGCAATGAGGGCAGGGGTGTTGGGTTGGGGACCTAGGGAGAGCCGGCATGCGCCGCAACCGCACAGCGTGCACAGTGCGTGCGTACCACATGATTGCTGCACGATTTTTCCCCACCCAGTCACCAACCCGGTCACCAAGACACAGCTAGGATACTGGCGCGTGGCAGGCAAGCAGGGTTACAGCCGAACCCACCCGTGCTGTGCGTGTGCACGCATGCTTCAAGGCTGAATGCTGCAGACGAGGGTGTGTAGTAAATGTATGGTATGCACCTGCACGCACGCGTTTGCTGCTGACGTGATGGTGTCAAAGCAGGGTTGAGGAAAAACAGAGATTGCGTATGAGCAAAGTGGCGCCAATGAAACGACATGTGATTACAGATGCAACCCATGAATGGCCAGATAGGCCAAGTGATGTAAGTCAACCAACCATGTGATTACAGTTGGATTGTGGCTTCGATGAGCAAGGAGCACATTCCCTCATCCTGATGTCCTAACCAGCACGTTCCCTCATCCTGATGTCGTAACATGGGTTGCAACTATGGCGGAAGCTGCCTTGGTCGAAATGCTGGAGAGACCCACGCCCGTGGATAGTCTCTTATCGCAATAGCGAAACCCAAGTTGATCATAGCAGTTCTCGTTCTCACTGTTGGGCAGCAACGCACCATTTGTCGACGTTCGCCTTTTTGTGCGCTTGCTTCGCACAGGTGCGGGTGCGATGTGACAGCATCTTTCGCAGAAAGAAAATGCTGGTGTAAACTGGTTAGGTGTTGCCGTGTTGTCCTCGCGCCTGACTAATCTGACGACCCTGCTGCCTACCTGCAGACAACCTACCAGTATGGCCGCGAATGCTGTCCCAGGCGCGAATGCTGTCCCAGGCATGGCAGCTTTCCAGGCACCTCCAGGTTTCCCTCTCCCACCAGGGCCCACCAACCAGGGCAGCAAAGGGGACGTTGGGCGACGCAGGGACTATGCCGAGCTTCTTACGGCCCTCAGGAGTGAGCGTGTGTGGCGCAACACAGCACAGCAGGGATTAGCTGCAATAGCTGGCAGAAGTCCCAATAGCCTGCATTGGTGTGGAGGCTTGGCTTTTGCACCTCCTGCTCGCTCCTCCCAGCAGCCACATTGGCTGATTGTTTGCGCGCTGATTGGACGCTGACTGAGCTTTGCATTTGTGTCCTCCGCCTCGCTGCTGTTGACTGCATCAGGGGCCCAAGTTGCAGTGCCTGATGAAGTTATTGGGGACGCGGAGTGTAACATTTCGGTGGCAGTGGCGGCAGGTAGGTGGGTTTGGGGGCCCCATGGCACTGACGGGGACGCTTGCGCCCCCGACGCTCACTTGCGAGCGTGTGGTGGCGTTTGGGGTTGCCGTTGGGCTTGTGTTGGAATGGCCGAGAGGCAGCATGCAGACACCTGCACAACACTGACGATTGTGCGGCCAGCCTGTTGTAATCTACTGGGGCCTTTTGTTTTTGGCTTTGGACGGGACTTGGCGTGTATGCATTGGTTGCTGGCACGCTGCCCCACTGCCAACACATCACTGCGCATGGCTTGCAGCTTCAGGCAGGGAAATGCAATTACAGAGCCCGATTGTTGTTGCCGTCTGCAATTGCGATTGCGCCATGCAGTGCCGATGGAGGGCGATGGACCACAGCCCGTCCCATTCACGTCTGCTGACCGCGCCATGATCAAGGTGAATTTGAAGGATTTCGAGCGGTCAATTAATTAGTCCATTTGAGGAATGCCATGACATATTAAATAGTTGTTCCTCCCAGTTGAGCGTCCATGCGGCGTGGCTTGGCACTTCGTCAGCGCCTTGTGGAATGGGAAAGTGTTGATATCGTAGAAGCGCTGCGTCTTGAGCCGGGGGCAAGGGACAGGGATAGGCACAAATGCATTCGTGCATGCACTCCTGTGCGCGCCCAAGGGCGTGACTCAACCCTTGCGGTGAGGCCATTCAGCAGATAGAGCCTTGATTGCCTTGATTGGGGTCGTGCAGTAGGAGTCATGCAGGGGGGTACAGGAGCTGTGCCGGGGGCCCTCTCGCCTGCCGGCACCTCACCTGGATAGCCCCACCAGATGACGGCAGCGCACTCATCGCCCTCCGCACCACCCCGATGCGGCTGCCCCCCTCACTCACCCGCTGTCCAGAGCATTAAGGCCATGCTGGAGAACCAGGTGCGCAGGTCCCACAACGGGGCCAGCACCATGGGCGACCACCCGTTGTGGGCGCTACAGTGCGAGACGGACGAGGATGCCGGCACCGAGCCGCCACCCGGCTTGTTCCCAGCCACACACGACGACGTCGATTCGCTGGGCACCCAGGTAAGCACACCGTTTTGAACTGTGGCCATAGCGCTATTCGGCGAGTTACCAAGCGGGCCCAGTAGTCTCGTCGTGGGTGGTTGCCCCAGGATGTTGCAACCCTAATGTCAGCACATAGACAAATTTTAGTGGACGGCTGACATCAGCCGTCCGCGATGCCTACTTACACCGCGAGTTAACCCTTAACTGGCCAACCATTTTGGGCCATTTGGGGGGGGTCACAAATATGAAGACAGCGCGCCTTGGAGTGAGATTTTGGCTGGTCCACTTCACACAGCGCTACTATAGTCATATAAGCGCGCCTTTGTGCTGCTCTGGTGGGATATGGTTCTACGCTGGCGCAGGTTTGGGTGAACGAACATGGGCAACCAAAAACAGGGTATGGTGGTGCATGCCATTGCGGCACTCGCAAGAACCACGGCGCTCATGGTGCGCCCGTGGACTGTAGCGCGTTGTTGGTATCTTAGCTTGGCCTTCTGGCGGGTTAGCCGGTCGGGTATGTCTCTGGGCGCGAGTCAGGCTGAAAACCCCTCAACCTTCCACTTTGGGCAGGCAAGCAGGCCGCCCACCCATCGTGTGGCCCTGGGTAAAATGTGGGTGCTGCGTGCGCCATCAGCACTTCTAGGGACTTTGTCCAACACAGGCTAGCAGGTGACCTTGATACACGGCTCGTGTGGGCAGGGAAGGGGCCAAACCACGTGCTCCTAGGCTCCCCGCGCCCAAGTTCCATGGCTCGATGGCTGGGCAGGCCACCAAGCCCACAATTTCATGTTGTGGGAGCTGGTGCGCTGCCGAGCCTTCCGGGTTCCACCCCAACGCGCAAAACGTGTGCGAGGGGACAACAGTGAGAGGTTCTGAGAAGCTCACGGGGACGCGTTCAGTTTTAGCGCGGCTCTGTTGACAAAATGGAGCAATGAGAACTAACAAAAAAGGGCTCAGCAGAAGTGCTTAAGGCGCGCGCGGCACCAGCTCCTTTGACCTTGCCTCCCGCTAGAGGTCAGCCTGAAAGGTGTAGTACGTGTACTGCTCGTCCCGGGGACGACGGGAGCAGAGTTGGCGCAGTTTCAGGCTCGAGAAGGGGCAGGGGGCCTGATGGCCGATATCGGCCATCTGGCCAGTTAAGGGTTAACGACATGCCATGGGACCTTAGCAGCTGCAAAGCAATGTCAAGTGCTGCTTTGGTGCAACCTGGCTGATAGGTGCCGAATGCCTGCCCGTTCAATGATGACACACCATTGTACACAACAGTATTTGCTAGTCCCTCCACAGCTCAGCTGCAACTGCCTCGCAGCTCCGCATGCATCCTCGCCATGTATGTGGCCTATGTGATCATTCTTACCTTTGATGTGATCATCACCGAAGGAGGCCTCGGGCTGGGCTTGTGCTGGATCCCTCCACAATTGCTGCCCTTCGTGCAGACCCTCGACGACTTGGAGGCCTTCTACAAGCGGGATTTCGGTGGCGCAAGCCGCGCCGCCCGAATCAACAAGCTCAAGGCGTTCATTGGGTACCATGGCGCATGAGCATCGCCACCACCCTTTGGCCCCTCACCCCCCAACCCTCCCCCCTTTGCATCGCCAGCCAAGCCAGAAGTGCTTCACCGCCTGCATCTATGAGCGGTCGTTCATCACCTGTTTCCAAGTCTTCAGCCTCCCCTACCTCCCCGGCCCCTCCGACATCATCGCGAAGTAGACCGCGCGTATCATCCTCGAATATGACGGATATGACGTTCCCTTCACTTAGTGTGACTGTAGTAGAGGTTTCACAGCACACCACGGATGGAGGCAGACATCTTGTAGAGAAATACTAACTAGGCAAATGAATAAACGATATCTTCTGTTGCCAGGGGTCAAACAGTCGTTGCATGCTAGGCTGTCAGCAGCGTGGGCGTAGTGGGTTAAGTGGTTGACCTCTGTATTGCCTGCCATGGCCAGCAACAACCCATTGCTATGACGCTGGCAATCTTGAGTACAAGGTTGCATGCCTGCGACGGGCAGGGTGTACGTGGGCTAGTCTGATTCGCCCCAAATGCGAGCCCACCTGCCGTTGCCGCAGTATATGCGCCCTGATGCTCAGTTGCCGTTCAGCTGCCAGCACCTTGCCATGCGCAAACGAAAACGCACACGCTCGTGACGGCCATGCATGCCTGACGTGCGTGACATGCGTGACGTGTGCTGTTGTGTCGCGGCGTTGCTGCTGCTGAGAGCCTCCACCTTCTTTGCGGTCTCTGCTTGCCATGCACCCTTCCTACTATGCTGAGGACCGCTTGTCAAGGTATAGGCCAATACAGGGCATGTGCAGCAGCGAAGAGGCCTGGCGGTCGCATTTGCCAATTGCCACATGCGCTTCCTGTGCACTCCCAATAATTCCCGAACCCAAAACCAAATTTAAGATACAAGGCACACACGGATTTATGCACGGTTTCTGGGAATGTGGGTATCTTCGGGATCTTGTCACCGCAGCTCAACATGCCCGCGCTCGCGCTTTGCGCGTACGGTTGCATACATGCCCACGCGCTCGTGAGTAAATGTGCAAACTCACACTATGCTCCCTGTTTGTTTAATCAATGTGCAGGCCCGATGTAAGAAGATGCATATCACGAGCATGCGCGAGGGCACGGGCTTTGGGAAAGCGGGAATTTCACTGATTTGTCAACGTCTCTTGCCCACCGGCATGTGCTTGTTCCACTTGGATGCCAAGTTTGTGTGCTGGGCGATCGAGTTTTGTAATAACACCCAGTCCATGCTACCTGAGCTCGTGTCGGACCGGGGGGCAAGCACCGTAAGGGCCGGCAAGCATGCAACAACCTGCAGGAGGTGACGCCGAACAGCAAGGCAGGTGGGGGCGAGCGCATGCAGCCCACCATGGCGCATGCAGCCCACCACGCTTCCATGCACTGAAGCGCGCACAACACAACACGATCACAGTCGTACCAAACACCAGCGGCATCAACAGTGCACTACCGTACGATTACCTCGTCACAGCAAAAGCCGCAATACAGACCTTCCATTTCGGGGCGTGATCCATTTCGGCAGCGGATTAAAGCTACCCAGGAGTTCCCACCTGTGCTGACCAAACGCGCCCCAGCCTGGCTGAACTGGATGGCCTTGTGGAGGCACACCGCTGAAACGGGCAGCGTTCCACGAATGCCAACCGCGCTCACACGGCGGACAGCACCGCATGGCAGCCAGCCCCGGAGGGTGCCGTGAACTCATTGTGGAAGATAGGAAGGTGGCAATACCAGAGCTGGCATTATGGCCGCATGCACACATGCATGCATGCATGTGGCAGGCGTGCTGGCAGGTGCGCCATACATCCTCGCAACCCTGGCATGCCATGGCCTATAAGCAAGAGCGTATCGGGCTTGCAGCGTGCAATCAACGTGCTTTGCTGTGCATGGCTCACTGCTCGGTATGGTACTGGTATGGTACTGGTACGGTACTGCGGATGGTACTGCGGATGCGAATGCAGTGTGCAATGGTGCGCTGCATCATGATGACGCGCGCGCGTGTGAGCAACGTGTACGGTACTACAACTGGTATGCTTGTACACGGTATTGATGGATCATCCGCATAGGTCTTCAGTGGGAGGGCTGGCATGCATACACCCCAGCAAATCAGGCAGGAGGCTGTCAGGGTGCGTGACAGTGTAGGTTCACTTGGGTTGAGGTGAATGGTTAGGGCTCAACAGTTAGGTTTCATTTTTGGGAGCCGGCCTACTCACGCTTTTGGGCGTGAAGAGTGCATGCGCTAATATGTGGTCATGTCAGGAGCCCAGTGAAACAAGCGAGTATACGGCGTGCAACCAGCGCCTTGCGTCACCACGGTGGTCTCGTGCAGGTGCAGGCAGAGTCCCTGACTTTGAACGTCCTCATGTGGAAGTATGTGCAGGCATCGCTGCATGTTACAGCCACCACCACTTTCTGGCAGTTGCGCAAGCGCTGCTTTTCAAGGTCCGCTGACCGCTGCTGTGCGAAGACAACCGTGTTGACGCGCACTGAGCACTTGCTGAATGATTCAAACCCTTGGCCTTCACCTTTCCAACACAGCTATGAATATGAAGTGAAACCCGTATATTTTAACTGGATTCTCCTCCTGCCGAAGTGCTCTAGAGCCGGGCACGGAATACTGGGAGTGAGGCAGCAGGCGGTTTGCGCCGATTAAGTCAAAATCACAGGCGTGGCCTCCAGGCCTCCCAAAAGGTGAAATATACAGTATTTAAAGATGAAGATAACTTGGGGTATTTAATTGGGCAAACCGCTGTACAGCGCATCGTGGCACGCGTTGCGCGGCTTGCACGCCAGCTGTATGCGCAGATGATGGGCAAGGGGCTGCGGGATGCAAACAACCACAGGTACCTCTACGTACGCAATCAGCGGTTAACACAGCATTATTTGAGAGTCAAGTGGCTTGTATCTGCGTTTGAAGTGTTATTGGGACTGCGGTCCGCGAACACCGATCGACGCGCTGCGTCAAGCACGTGAGTGAGGCTACAGGCCACACCCGCATACAGAATACGCAACTCAAGCTCAACCTCCATTGCCTGCCTGTTGGCCGTTGTCTGCGTTCGGACGTGGTGCCTGCTCGGGCGCTGGACGGCTTGAGGCCAGACGATGAATGCAACCAACGTGCGCCTTGTTGAAAGTTGTGTAGCTTACAGCCTAGTGGTGCTGAAGCAGCATGCTTAATGTTGCGTCTGTGCAGCGGCTGTACTCAGCAGGGATTTCCAGTTGTCCCCGCCCGGTGGTGGTGGTGTTCACGAGTGCCGTTCGAGCGACGGAATCCGATTGAGACGAGGGCGCACACGCGATTTAGCGAGAGTGGTTCGATGAACGCGTGATGTAGTCCTAGCAAGTTCGATAGCAGCGCCTGTTGCCAACAGCAGGCTGACGACTCGGGGAATGGACACCCTTTGAGTTTGAGCCCACGCCAACACAAAGTCCCGTACCTCTCCGCTTCCTGCTTGTAGGCATGTGGCGTCCCTGAGACTTCGTACATACCAAGATGGGCCTGTTTGATTGCTGTGTGAGCGGGGCAACAGAACCGATAGGTGCCACGAGCCTGCGTGACCCTTTCAGCGCCGCCCACACTGGTGACCTCTTGGCGCTTCAGCAGGCCTTCAGGCAGGGATTCGCGGTGAACTCTACCAAACAGGCAAGTTCAGCTTGCACGAGCCGGCAGGGTTCCGTGCTATTCAACTGCAAGCCCGGGTCGGCGCTCGACTTGCTGTGAATGGCCGAGCCTTGAGCCAGCAGCATAGCCATAACGCACTCAAACCTCTTGCAACACCTAAATGTGCTGATGTAGCCTGTGTGGTTTAAGTTCAGTTCCCCCTATGTGGTTGGTCTGACGGTTGAAGGTGTGGTGGTTGGCGCTCCGGCGGGAGTCGCGCTTGTGCAAGATTGTCTCACGGTTTCCCCACCCTTTGTTATGCAGACTGACAATGAGCAGCAAACCTGCTTGTACATCGCGGCAAAGAGCGGGCAGGCCAGCATGGTGGCGCTGCTGCTGCAGCATGGCGCGTTGCCGAACACCCAAGACGCGGCAAGTGCACCGAAACACACCCACGTTCCATTTCCTGCGATTGCTCTCATCAGATTTTTGCAACACACGACATTTTGACATTCCATTCTTGCTGACCTGCCCGTGTGTTTTGTTCCTGAACGGTTCCGTTTGTTTTTGCGCACGTTATGCGCAGTACGGTCGCAGCGCGCTGCTCGCGGCAGTGCTCAAGGCGGCGGACATCCCCTTCCCTGCGCTGCAGCAAATCATGCAGGCGCTCGCTGCCAGCGTGAACCTGCCCGACCATTCGGGCCTCTCCCCGCTGCTCGCCGCACTCCGTGCGTCCAACCTCCCCGCCGCGCAGCTGCTCGTGCAGCTCGGCGCCGACTGCGCCGCGCGTGAAACCACGCACGGAAAGAGCGCGCTCCACCTGCTGTGTGCGCTCAAGCCCGCCCTCACCGCCACCCCCGAGTACGCTCGCCTCTTCGAGCACGTGTTGGGTTCGCTGCAGCGCGCGAAAACGGCTGCCGTCGCCACCTCCGAAACCGCCGAGACCACCACCGCCGCGGCGGCCGCACCCGCCATCAGCGCTGTGGACATCACGCTCCGCAGGACGGATAAGGCCGGCAGGACGCCGCTACACGACGCGATGTCGGGCCGAAACCTCGCCGCCGTCATGCGCTTGATGTGCGTCGGCAGCGCCGGCGCGCTGCCGCTCGACGTGTTGGATTCCGGCGCCGTTAGCGCCGGCACCGTCGCCGGCGTCCAATTGCCACCCGCGGAGGGCCTCGCTCCGCTGCACGTGCTGCTGCTGGGCCTGCTCCCTGCTGCCGCCGCCAGCGGCCATTTGTCCCAGCACGCTCATCACGCTGCGCCGCTGCCGGCGGGCCCGTTGGCGGCGCACAGCCCGCTGACGGCGATCGCGTCCGCGCAGGCGCCGCAGCAGACTGCACAGTATCTCACCTCCCCACACCAGTCCTACGCCCCTCCTCCTCCCCGTTACGCCCCCGTCCCTGCTGCTGCCCCTGCTTCTACTGCCCCCCTAGCTGCTAGTGCTGGTAATTACCACGGTACTGCTACTACTACTAGCGCTATTACTACCACTACTAGTACTGCTAACACTACTACTACTACTACTATTAGTACCGATGTGCTAGACCTGGTGGAGCTGGTGTGCTGCTACGACGCCAGCGGGCGGGTGGCCCGCCTCGCCACCAGCGCGGGACGCACGCCGGTCACGCTCGCACGGGCCGCGCCCGGGCCGGAGGGGGCGGCGGTGGCCGAGGTACGCATGCGGTTGTGCACACACTACCAACTACGGCAGTGACCCGCGTTGACTTTAACACGCATGCCTTCCTTCATTCGTGGCTGGTCCAGCAATCCATGCATGTCTACTTCGGGCGTGGCTAACCCTACGGCCCAAACCGTCAAGCCAGGGTCTCGTCCAACCTCCCTGCCGATTGTCGAGG
>BDDA01000464.1:39045-50507 GCA_001662385.1 Chlamydomonas asymmetrica | reverse complement strand
ACCCCCCCCCCCCGCTGCCCCCCCTGATCCCCCCTGATCCCCCCTGATCCCCCCCTGCTACCCCCTTGACCCCTCCTGCAGTACCTGGAGCGGTACGGCGTGTACGGGCGCGCACGCGACGGCGGCACCCTCCTGCACGTCGCGCTGCGCATGCGCTTCATGCCGCTGCTCGCCGCCACGCTGGCACGCATCGCCCAGCAGAACCAACAGCACCAACAACAACACCAGGTCTCCGCCGGCTACCCACCCGCATCATTGGCGGCGCCTTCACACTACTCTCTCGGCTGCCAGGAGCCTAGCAATAGTTTGGCAGCGGCAACAACAACATCGGCGGCAGGAACAGCGGCCCCGGCCCAGGTTTGGGATGATGCGCTTGTGGCCAGCCCCAACTTGGCCGGTGTGACACCTCTGATGTCTGCCATCGGTGCGCGCCACAAGGAGGCTGTGTTGGAGCTCATTATGCACGCGGGGGGGCCCGGCGCGGAGGCGGCCTGGGCGACGACGGACGCGGAGGGGCGCTACCCGGTGCAGCACATCCTGGCCTGGCCCGACGCAAAGGTGCGAGTCTGAGAGACACAACTCTACGCCGTTTGGCCGACACGGGCTTTGTGTGAACATAACATGACGCACAATGTCAGTAGCTCCGGGCAGGGGTCAGGGGTCAGGGGTCAGGGGTCAGGGTTGGCCACTTAAGGTGGGGGGGCCGGGCATCTGGGCGGGCATTCCTCGCTCGGATACGGTAGGTATGTTGTTGCTTGTCGCCAGTAGTGCACTTGATGGTATGATAAGCAGGCTCAGAAAGGGTTGCGGCGGGCAGGCGATGGAGCAAGGCTTTTCCAGTTACGTTGTGGGGCGGCGACATATCGTCACACGACGTGACCGGAAGAAGTCTTGCTTCCACGCCTGCCCGCCGCAACCCTTTCTTGAGCCCAGCGCGCCGCAGAGCAGTTGATCCTCGGAGGCCTGATACGGTGGTGCACTAGGGTGCAGTGTTTGTAGGTTTTCGGTTCAAGGTTTAGGGTTTGGCACAGCCAAACTCGCACTGGCTTGCAGCTGCGCAAGCAGACAGCTCGGCCGGCGCACAAGCGAGCGTGCGGCCGTGCAAGCACCCATGCCGGCATCTGGACATCCACGTTGTGCAGAACGTCATGTGTCTGAATTTGTACGCAGAGTGCAGTGCTGCGTCGATTGTGTCATGGTGCCCACCGTCATGCTTCCCTGTGCTGCTGCGGTATTAACTGCTAGACTTTGCACGACGCTGTCATGTGCGACGCTGCATGTCAAATGAATCTGCCCCTGTGGGGGCCATGACGCTGTGTGTGTGTCAGAAAGAGGCGCTCGTGGGGCTGTACAGTGGGATTCCGGTGGGGCCGTGAAGTGTGCATGTGCATATGCGTAAGGATAGACGCTGCACCTGAGGCTGGCAAGCGAGGTGCCTGGGCTGAACTGGCGGCTGCCGCAAAACGCCTAGTGTGTGTATGCCTGTGTAAGTATGTGCACATGCGTAAGTATACAGACTACTGCACCTGACAATGGCAAGGCGTCTTGGTATGTGTCGTCGTGCCTGCGTGTGACGCTGTGTGTGACGCTGTGTGTACACACGTGTGCCTGCAGGAGCAGGCGGAGCTCATGCGGGCGCTGTTTGCGTGCCGGCGCGTGGCGCTGGACATGGTGGACTCGCGGGGCCGGGGGCCGCTGCACTGGGCGGTGGAGCTGAGGTCGGAGCGCCTGCTGGCGGACCTGCTGGACAGACACGCCGCGGCGGCGGTGGCGGCGGTGGCTCCCACAAGTGAGTCGGCCAGGGCCTAGCGTTTAGGAGTTAGGGTTTAAGGTTCAGTGTTTGTTAGGGTCAAGCACAGCACAGCACACGCGGGCTTCCTGCGGTTCAATGCGTTGGCAGGTCAACTGTGCAATGTTGTCGGACCCGCAGCCAAAGGCCGACCGCATCACTTCATTGTTTGCTTGCAAGCACGGGAAGGCGGAGGGTGGTAATACTGGCGGCAAAACAAGCAGCTCGTTTGTGTTGCACCCTGCATATGCGTGCGTGTCTGTATGATGCCGGGTGTGCATGATGACATGCGCGTGTACGTGTACAGCCCGGCAGGACCACGCCGGCCGCACGCCGCTGCACGACGCGGCGGCGGCGCTGGCGCCCTCCCTGGTTGCGCTGCTGCTGGAGAGAGGCGGCGGCGGCGGCGGCGGCGTGTGCATCGGTGACGTCAACGTGCGCGACGCGAGCGGGTTCACCCCGCTGCACCTGGTGGCGGCGGCGCCGGCGGCAGTAGCCACGGCCGCTGCCCCCCATAATGGTGGCGCTGCCCTGGCGCCGGCCGCTGCTGCTGCTGAGGGCGTGCGCGTGGTGTTCCTGCAGCTGCTGCGCTACGGCGCGCGGCTGGACGTCACCGACGTGCTGGGCAGGTGGGGAAACAGCACTGGGCGGTGGGGAAATGCTTTCGTATGCACACGTGGGGAGACGCCTGCTGGGGAAGTGTGGGGAAATGCTGCCGTATGCACAGGTGGGGGAACAAGCTTGCAGGGAAGCCTAGATGTGTACTGCGAATTGTACTGCCCCCTGCAGGACGCCCTACCAGCTGCTGCTGGAGAAAAGCCACATGCAGCTGATCCCGCACCTCCTGGACCTGACGCCCGCGCCCCCAGCCACCGCCATTACCACCACCGCCAACGAGCCACCGCCCCCGCAGCATCAACCACACCCGCAGCAGCAGCAACCGGCGGAGTGGGAGGCACCGCACTACTACCGCTTCTGGGCGGAGGCCGACAGCCGCGGCCGCAACGCGCTCGGCGCACTCGCTTCCTGGCCCGACGCCAACCAAGCAGTGGAGTGGGCGCGTACGCTGCTGCAGCGGGGACTGCTCGCCGTCGATGACCTTTCCGCCGCCTCCGCCCCGCACCCACCGCCGCCGCCGGCAATGACCACCGGAGATCCTTACGCAGATGCTGTGCCCAGCGGCGTGCGGCCGCCTGATCAGCCCTCGGCGTACGAGTGCCGGTGCTGCGCGTTGGGGCATGCAATAGCGGCGGGCAACGCCGCGTTCGTTCGCTTCTTGCTGGTGGAGGCGGGCGCGAGCGTGGAGGTGCTACAGGCCACGCTGCGGGCGCCGCCGCCGCCCGCTGCCGTTGTCGTCGCCGCTGACAATGTGAATGCAGCGGCGGCCACGGGGCCCCTGCAGCAGTACGGGCGGTACACGCAGTATGGGACGGTGCCGGTGGGGCAGCCGCTCACGTGGCTGGATGCGCCGCCGCCGTCGGCGCTACACCTCGCGCTCAGGGTGAGGTCATGGCATCGCGCGTGAGTGTGCATGTATGTGATGCATTCGACGCCTCGGGGTGCTATGGAATTCCTGTGGGGCCATAAAATGATGGTAGCTCATGTGTCATGCAGAGAATAGGCAGAAAGTGTGCACCCAACGAGTGTCGGAAAGTGGCGCCCATGGGGCTACACGCTGTGCTTCCCGTGAGGCTGTGCAGTGTGCAGGCGTGTAGGGATATATGTACGTGCGTACATCTGACGCGTGTGTGCGTGTGCGTGTGCGTGTGGTGCGCTGGCCGGCAGGCGGCGTGGGCGGAGGCGCCGGCGCTGGCACTGGCGGCGCGACGCGACGCGGCGGCACGCACGCTGCCGGACGCAGCACGCCCCGCTTCCAGCCTGCCACCGCCGCTCAACCTCAACCTCAACCCCGCGCTTTTGGGTGCACGTTGCGAGATCGTGCGCCTGCTGCTGACGGCCTCGTCCTCATCACCTGGGACTGCACTGGTGAGCAACATGAGCCGGCCGCCAGCCGTTGTACAGCAGGCCTTTTGCATTTGCTGCACGAAATGCTTTCAAACCCCAACTACCCAGTAGTGCAGTGGGTGGTGGGTGGTGGGTGGGTGCTCCCCTCCACTCCAGGCAGCGAGCGAGCGAGCTGTGTGTGGGTTGCAGCATACTGGTGATATGCTGGTAATATATTACCAGTATTACCAGTATACTACCTGGTAATATATTACCAGTGTGCTGCAACCCATATTACCAGTATTACCAGTATTACCAGTATTACCAGTATATTACCAGTATATTACCAGTATGCTGCAGCATTGGCAGCATTGGAAGTATTGCGGCCTGTCAATTTGTGTGCACGGCTCTTCCGAATCCCGCGTGTGCATCGCGAGCAGCTGCTTACTGAATGTAGATCACGTGAAACTTTCCAGTATCAAAAATCCCGGAATCCTGCACACGTGGGTTTAGGGTTTAGGGTTTAGGGTTTTGTCATGGTCTCCGATGCTGTGCTTCAACGATGTGCGTTGTTTTGTGCGTTGTGCGCAGCAGCTGGACGCGCCGGACGCGATCGGCTGGACGGTGCTGCACCACGCCGCGTACGAGGGTGACCCCGACCTCCTCGGCCTCCTCATCAGCCACCATCACCACCAACTCCTCACATGCAGCAACAGGGACGCCAACGGCACCACCACTTCAAACGCTTCAGGCAACACCACAAGCTCATCACATGCACGCGGGGAGCTGCTCAACCTGCCCACGCGCTGCCCGGCGGCGCTCACGCCGCTGCACCTCGCCACCCACATGCGCCGCCACGCCGCGCTGGCCCTGCTGCTGGCCCCGTCGCCGCCCGCCGGCCTCACCGACCCCTCCGGCGCTTCCGTTACTGCCGCTGCCGATACCACCCCCGCTGTTGGGCCACCTGGTGCGTCTGATAGGCAGGCGTCGGCGTCAGGGGCGTTGTTGGCGACACGTGGAGCGCTAGTGGACCCGGGTGCGGTGGCGGGGGGCGGCTGGCGCGCCGTGCACCTCGCGGTGGCGCAGAACGATTTGATCAGCTTGCGCCTGCTGAAGGAGGGCGGTACGGACCTCTCCGCCAGGACGATAACACCGCCGATAGGGGTAACGCCGCCGGGGGTAGCGGCAGATCGCGCCGACTACGACCGCCACCTGCAGCAGCAGCAGCAGCAGCAGCAGCAGCAGCAGTGCGGTGGAGGCGTTGCGGGCGCAGCAGGGGTGACGGCGCTGGAGATGGCGTTGTGGGCCATGATGGCGGCAGCGCAGTCTGGTGGTGGCGGTGGTGCCGGTGGCGGTGGTCATGCGGCGGATGTGGTCGGGCCGCGCGATATGGCCATGTACCTGCTGAGGTACGTACAGCGTACTGCTCTGCGTACTTCTCTATGTCATAAACGTGGGTTGTGTGACCGCGACTCAGCTTCCAATGTGTGCGCAAGGGAGAGCGCACATGGCGCAAACAGACTTAAAAGTTTGAACCAGGGATTGCAACTGATGGCAGGCCGGGGGTGAACGCTAGGGGCCATAGTGGACTGTTGTTCTGTCGCGGTCAGGGTCGTCAGGTCCTCGCCCTGACATGCGTGCTTGTGTGTGGCGCTGCAGGGCCGCTCACGTTCCCGCCAACTTCACCATGCCCTCCTACCCTCCCCTCGCCTCCCCCCACGGGGGTGCGCCATGGTCATCCCCCGCAGCAGTCTCCCCCCGCAGTACCAGCACATGCACCCCGCTGCACCTGCTGTGCCACCTGGGTGACGTGGCGCTGGTGAGGGCGGCGGTGAAGCACTGCGGGGCGGACGCGAACGTGCGGGACGACGCGGGCAGGACGGCGCTGCACATCGCAGGCGAGTGGAGATATGGTGGGAATCCGATGGGGATATAGCGGGACGAGGTTGAGTGGGTAATGGATGGAGAGCAGTAGAGTAATGCCGTTCCGTCATGCAGCGACTCATGGCTAATGCATAAGATACACCACCAGGCCGAGCTTGGGCGCGCTCTACACCTGACTCCTTTCCCTGTTGCTCGCTCCCTCCTTCACACGCCATCTATGGCCGTCTCCTGTGTATGATCTCTTTTGGTTGTGGAATTGCGACCGTCCCTTATCAGGTCACTTATGGCTTTGCGAGCGTCCCTTATGGGTCACGAGTCATGGCCTTCCTTTTTGCCCCGCAGTGTGGTTCCGTCACGCGCGTGTGGCAGAGTACCTGCTGCACGAGGCGCACGCCGACGCGTGCGCGCAGGACGCGTCCGGCAGCACGCCGCTGCACCTGCTGCTGGCGTTCGGCGACACGCCGGAGGACCTCTTCTGGTGGTGGGCGCAGCACGCTACCACCGCCACCACCACCACGACAATGCAAGCTGGAGGAGGAGGTGGAGGCACTGCTTCGGCCGGCGCTACCGGCGGTTCCTACGCGTCGTCAGGCGGTACAGGCGGTACAGGCGGTACGGCCCCCGTGCTGGAGACACTGCTTGGGCTGTTCTTGGTGGGAAGCACTGCCAACAGCGCAGGTAGAAGCGGGGGTAAAGCCCACGGTGGCAGCGGAGACGTAAACTCGACCCACGTGTTGAACGTGCGCAATGCGGCCGGCGCGACGCCGTTGAGCCTGCTGGCCACCTGGGTGATGTGGTTCAGCGCGCTGATTAGCAACGGCGCTAGCACTTCCCTCAACGGCGGTGTTTATGGAGCACTCGGCAGCGCCGCCAGCGGCCTTCCCGCGTTGCCCACGGCCTGGTCAGCAGCAGGCGGCGCGGCAGCAGGCGGGGAAAGGGGAAATCTAACAGGCGGGAACAACTCGCTAGCAGGAGGGAATAATTTGACGGGGGGATCGTCTCAGTCTGCGCCGCCACCCGCTCGCTCAGCAGCGCTGACGTAGTTCTCGTCCGGGGCGACGGCGGCGGCGAGAACGGCAGCGCCCTCGGCGATGACGCCGCTGACGGCGGCGGCAGCGGCCACCGGCGCAGGGCGCGGCGGCATGACGGCGGCTTCAGCCGGCGCCAACGTCATCGTTTCGGCGGCGTCGCTGCCGTTTTCCTCCGCGTCTGCTAGCGTGGCGGCGACGCCGCTGTCTGCATCGTTGCAGGGCAGCAGCACAGCTTCACATGCCTCGTCCCGTGCACTGCCCCCATACAGCTCGCCCAGTACAACCAGTACAGGCAGTACAACGGGCCGTACCTTGTTGGGCGGTGGTGGTGGTGGAGGCAAGCAGCAGCGGGGTGGTGTAGACCTTGAGGCCTTGGCACAGGTGTGTGTATGTATGGGGGGGGGGAGAAGCTGTCATACCTGTACCTTGCTATGAAGCGTATGTGGTGGCCTCCTTAATGACTCAATTGACGACTCATCGATTACTTAATACGGTACCGTAATTACTCATTAATATGACTCATCAATTGATCAGGAGTACGCGGCATGCTGTTGTCACATCCGCCGCCCTGTGAAGTGGCCCTGACCACTTAACCCCTAAACCCTAAACCCCTAAACCCTAAACCCCTAAACCTTGAACCCCCTTGCAGCGTGCGCTGTGGATGATGGCGCTCATGGCCAGCAGCACCTCAAGCGGCGGCGCGACGGCAGCCGAAACCGCCGAAGCTGAAACCGCCGACGCGGGCGCCATTGACGCTGAGGCAGCGCCTGAAGACGCTGCAGCAGATACTGGCGGCGCCATGCACCGCAATAATGCACAGATCTTGGCCGCCCGCTTCGTCAACCCTGACGTGCCGGTGGTTGTCGACCCCCGCTGCCTCGCGCTGTGCTGCAACTCGCCTTTGGCCCCCCCCCTCATCACACACAGCGTCACACACAGCGTCCCTCTTCCTGGACCCAATGGTCCCTCCATGGCGTTCAATCCAGCATCAGCATCAGCATCAGCGTCAGGTGGTTTCGGTGGTTTCGGTTTTGGTTCCGCACCGCTCCCGGGCCCGACAGGCGCTGCCACGCAAACCGCCGGTGCGTCGCCACTGCCGGCTGACCCCAATGCTAATCTCCATTATAATCATCAGCAGCAGCATGATCAGCAGCAGCTGCAGCAAGCGGGATATCACCAGCCGGGGCAAGCGTTTGGTCCGGCTGGCAGCGGCATCGACCCACACGCGTGGCCGCAGGCAGCTCCGGAACCACACTCCGCGTCGGTCTCGCCATTCAGCCGCATGGCCGCCGTGCCGCTAGATGTGGCAGCTGCGGCGCCGCCGCTGCTCGCCCCGCCTTACGTGCCGGGCGGAGCAACGATGGGTGTCGCCATGGCAGCACCGCCCGTACCGCCCGTACCGCGGCCCATCCTGCAGTACGCTGTGGCGGTACGGGATGTGCAGCTGACGCGCTGCCTGGTGACGCTGTTCAAGCCCGACTGCAGCATCCCGGATGCCGGGTACGTCCACGTGGCTGAATTTACTGCCACATAGGGATTCAATTTTTTGTAGATTTTCCTTTACATTACGAGCTTTCTAGCCGAGGCCAACACTCCCCTCAGATGATAGGGATTAGGGTTTAGGGTTCAGGTACGGGAGGAACGACAGCCACACTGACTTGTGCTTGTGTACTGAGGGTCAGTGATTGCGTGTTGTGTTGTGTTGTGAGCCTCTCCTGGTCACCAGGTCCCCATCTGGGGGAAGCATGGGCCACTTGGCCCACACGCTCTTGATGTAACATGACCATATAACATAAAGCATAGCATAACAATGCCGTGTTGTGTCGTGTTCTGTTGGCCATCATGTTGTGTTGTTCTGATGTTTGGTATGCAGTACCGGCCAGCCGCTGCTGGACGTGGCGTTGTGGCACCTCTGCGAGGCGCCGCTGCCCGCAAGCACACAGCTGCTGATGCCGCAAGCCAGCGAGAGCAGCACCGCCACCACCGCTTCCTCCGCCGCCGCCACCGCGGGACTGCTGCTGAGCTCCACCTTGGCGGCTGACAATGGTGGCGTTGCCGATCGTTCCGCCGCCAGCGGCGGCAAGGGAGCGGCATCCGGCGGCGTCGGCGGCATGGCGGCGGCGGTGACGGCGCGCGCACGCGGCGTGATGAGCAGCATCATCGCGAAGGGTGCGGGGCTGAGGAGGGAGCGGATTGGTGGTGGCGGCGGGTACGGCGGCGGTGGTGGTGCGCCAAGCGCTGCGCACCGGCATGATATGCAGCTGGTACGTGTGGCGAGATGCCGTAAGCGGGAGTAAGCGCATGGAGAAGGGGGTCCATTGAATAGGGAGCATGTGGTCACTTGATTGACTGCCACATGCACGACTGCCGCTGCGTACACCCCTGCTACATACACCGGTGCTGCATCTCTCTCTCCACACACCGTACCCATTCCCGGTCTGAAGGAGAAATCAACCAACCAAAACACCTGGCCTGCACATCACACTGGTGGTGCTTGTATTGGCTGCGTGCCTGCGCGCCTGTGTCAGGAAGAGACGCGCGTGGGGCCATGCAGTGTGATCCCCGTGGGGCGGTGCACGCCTGTGTGATTGCGGGCAGCAGCCGACATCCCTGACTCACATGTCACTGACTCACATGTCACTGACTCACATGTCACTGACTCACGTGTCACTGACTCACATGTCACTGACTCACATGTCACTGACTCACATGTCACTGACTCACATGTCACTGACTCACGTGCTTCCTGGTGTGTTTGCCTGTTAGGGGGGCGGGTGTTTGTCTGTGTTTTAGACTCGCTGTGTTTTCTTGCGGCTGGAGACACACCTAACCGTGCAGCCCGTTGCAAGGTCGTTCGTCATCTTGACGCGTAGAGACTAGCGAACCTTGTGTGTGTCGTGCGTGTCGTATATGGTGCATGTGCCCACCCGTGCGTGTGTGTGTGTCTGCGCAGCTGCTCCAGCTGCACGTGCTGCAGGACATTGCGGTGGAGCTGGTGAGGGCCGGCGCGCCGCTGAACACGCCGGCGCCCGTGCCGCCGGCCCTGCAGATGATGGCGGCGGCGGCGGCACCCCCGCTGCCGGCGCTGCTGCACCCTGTGCTGGCGATGGCGCATATGGGCAGCACGCGAGCTCTGCCGGTGGTGGAGGAGATCGTGCGGGTAAGGCGTACTGCACCAATGTGACTAGGCGGCATTAACTTTGACAACCTTTGTCGCCATGCAGTTTGGCTCCGGTGGATCTCATTGTCTCATCTCACCGTGATCTCGGTCTTTGTGACGTTCCATGTTGCTTTTCACTGACTGATCCAGTACCGGCCTGGCAGGCGGCCACATGATGCAGGGGCAGTTTTAGGGTCAACCAGGCAGTTGATCAATCGCCCCGTCAACCGTTCACCATCATCGTCAAAGGCAGGCGTGCACTGGGTGTACGCATGCATCTCAGGATTTAGGGGCTTGATTGCAGGCTGGGTTTGTTTTTCAGGGTCTGCGTGAGCGCTGCTTCCTTGCTTACCAATACAGAGTTATAGACCACTGCCGCTGCCTGCAAGCTGCGTGCTGTCCATAGCATAAAAATGCGCTGTGTTGTGTTGTGCTGTGCAGGCGCAGCCGGGCCCGGGTGCGTGCATCAACGCGTGCCAGCCGAGCGACGGCCGCACCGCGCTGCATGTGGCGGTGTGCCGCGGCGACGTGGCCATGGCGGCAGCGCTGCTGAGGCACCCGTGCATCGACCCCAACATGTACGATGACGCGGTGAGCCTAGGGTTTAGGGTCTTGGGGCTTAGGGTTTAGGGGTTGAAGGGGTTAGGGGTTTGGGGGTTAGGGTTAACAGTATTGGTGAGGGCATGCTGTGCCCTTCAGGCTGCATCACGCCTTTGTGTGAGCACACACCGTGAGCAGCGGGGTGCATATATCGATTGGTCTCGTAGCTGAGCTGCGTCGGCCCATGTTGAGCCGCTTTACAGCCAGCTGCCTCTGCCCGCACTCATATGCGTCGTGCACACACGCACACCCACGTGCTGCCAGGTCATCCCATACACCTCGCCTGCCATCGTCAGGTGCAGTTTCTATCCTCATGCGTATGCACACTGCACGGCCCCACGGAATGAAATGCTTTAATTACATACACACGTGTGCAGGGCATGACGGCGTTCTGCTACGCGGTGCAGCAGCAGAGCCTTGCTCTGGTGGAGGCGATGACACCCCAGGTGACTCAGCAGCAGCAGCCCGCATCGGCATCCACAGCGCCCGCTAGCAGTGCACCGGAGGCAATTCACCCAGCAATGTCAGCAGCGGGCGCCGGGCCGTTGCGAGCGGGCCAGGCCCTCAGCCAGAAGCAGCTGCCGGCGGCGCAGCAGCAGCAGCAGCGGTCGTCACAGCAGCAGCAGCGGGGGCAGCAGCAGGCGCCAGCCTCAGGCGGCCAGCAGCTGCAGCAGCCGCAGCAGCTGCGTGTGGATGTCAATGCGGCGCAATATGGGGTGAGCTGGGTTGGGGCTTTGGTCAGGTGTTCGAGCAACGCGGTGCGGTACGGGGTGCGGCACGGGGTGCGGTACGGTACGGGGTGCGGTATGGGCTGCAGTGCAAGGTGCAGTGCAGGGTGCGGGGTACAGGGTACGGCATGGGGTGGCTGCTGGATTTCAATCAGCAATCATCGATTGGCTTGACGCCTCTCAAGGATTTGGCTTTTGACACACATGCACGTGAGGTTCTGGGCATAATGCTGCGTTGCTGGCTCAACAAATTGGGTTGATTGGCTTGACGTCTGGGGGAACAGGTGTTGGTATAGGATCAAGTCACCGGACGGGCATTGGATGTG
>BDDA01000464.1:11045-30993 GCA_001662385.1 Chlamydomonas asymmetrica | reverse complement strand
CTAACCCCCCTGACCCCTAACCCCTGTCCTAAGTCTAGGCTGTGACGCAAACCCCTAACCCTAGACACCCTGTTTTTGGAGTTGATTGGGCTGAATTGTTACGTTGCAGGATTTCGGTACTTCTGCTTGCCACGTAGTTTTGCTGGGTAATGATGGTGATGGCGCTACCGCATGTACCGCTAACCCATGGAACGCATGTACCTGCTGCACTGCATGTACTGCATGCATCATGCAGGTGCATCATGACGTCAGGGCGACGCTGGAGGTTGTCAAGGACATCCGCCAGCAGCAGCAGCAGCAGCGGGCATCCAACACAAACGGATCAACCTTTTCGCCTGCGAGCAGTGCCACCGCTGGTGCCGGTGGTGCCGGTGGCGCTGTTGGCGCTGTCAGCGGCGGCGGTGCGCCTGTGCCGCCCGAGGTGGCGCGTGCGATCGCCCGCATGGCGCACGCCAAGCAAAAGGTGAGGACGGAGGGAGCGAGGGTGGGTGTAAGCACACCAGCGCTTCTTGGCTTGTGTTAAGGAATTCCCGCGGCGCCATGATGCAGGACGGATTGGCGCGTGTGTATGCGGCTGAGCGCAATCGTGGCTTGTGCGTGCATGCTGCATCACTGCATGGCTTGTTGATCGCGCAACGTGCATGCACGCAGCGTGCGCTTGTGCGAGAACGGCTTTGGCGGCAGGATCTGAACGCGTGCGGTGTCCGCACCGTGTGTGGGAGGGCCAGACTGGCTGGTGGCCGCTTGTGCATGTGTGCGTGATGGGCGTTATGCACCTATGTGAGGGATGCACATGGGCGACGGCAATGATGTGCATGAGGCGTGGGCGTGGGGGCAATGATGCGTATGAGGGCAATGATGCGTATGGGGCTTGGGCGGGGGGGCATGCGGAATCGAGTACCGGTATCCCGTTGCGTAGCGCATTGTGCCCAGCCGGCGTGTTGGCACACACACGTGACTGCACCATCTCGGTTGGCCATCTTTTGGCCTACAGAGTACAAACCGCAGCCACGCGCCCCGCGCACAACAATAGGTCTGTATGCCAGCGGCCCAGCACGCTGTCAGTGGTTGGTGCAACTGGAATTCTGCAGCAAGCCGGTCGGTGGCACATACTGGTACCACCTCCCCGCCCCTCCCCCCCGCCTGACATGTTTCTTGCCCCTCTGATCCCCTCCCCTCTATGACACCCGCCTGTCGCCCGTTCCCATCTGGTGGGAGCATGGACCATTTGATAAACACGCATTTGATACACACGCATGCACTTGATGCATTTGATACACACGCATGCACTTGATGCATTTGATACACACGCATGCACTTAGATGCATTTGATACACACGCATGCACTTGATGCATTTGATACACACGCATGCACTTAGATGCATTTGATACACACGCATGCACTTAGATGCATTTGATACACACGCATGCACTTGATGCATTTGATACACACGCATGCACTTGATGCATTTGATACACACGCATGCACTTGATGCAGAATACCACATAACACACGCTTATCATTGCCTGCGCTGCCTTGTGTGTTGTGGTTGTGGCATGCATCACATGCATGCAGAGCGTGGAGGCCTGCACAGCGGAGGTTCAGGACTGGGTGGATGCGCTGGCTGGCGGAGGTGACGATGACGGTAGCGGTAGCAGTGGCGGGCACCATTACGTCACTGCCGCTGAGCTCTTCATGTACGCGTCGCGCTCGCTGCACCTGGACGTCGCGCAGACCGAGGTGCGGTGTAATGACATCACGCGACGTACAGTCTGAGGGACTGGGTAGATGATACGGGCCTGCCATGGCTGTTTATACTCGATGACGTTGCCGGCAGAAGCAGCAGCATTCTGCCTGCAGTAGTGCTTGCCTGCTGAGCCCCGCCAGTACGTACTGCTGCTGCGGTACGTACCGTACATGATTACGTGACTACGTGTCCTGCATACACTCGTGCAGGTTTCGGAGCTGGTCGCATGCCACACGCCCGCTGGAGCGGCGCCTGCAGTGCCGGGCCTCAACCGTGCCCAGGCAGCGTGGCTCAACGCCACCCTGGAGTGCGGCCGCGCGCTGCTGCTGGCTGCCGCGGCCGCTGCGCCGCCCGGTCCGGCCGCTGCGCTGGAGCGTGTCGCCGCCGACATAGGTGCGTGCATGGCACCCGTAGTGGGCTTGGCGCGATGCATGCACATACCGCTGCACCTGCTGTGCTGGCTGTGTACCTACTAACCACTCTCCTGCATGGTGTGGATGAAATTGAATACAAACACTGATGCTCTGCTGGGTTGCAGGCCTGCACTTCGACTTTGAGGCTGTGCTGCAGCGCTTCCCCGCCCTGCGCGCCGCCGCCACGGCTCCGCCACAGCAGCAGCAGCAGCAGCAGCAGGAGCGGCTGTCGCCAGCGCGGGAGGCGTCCCTGGCGCTGTCAGCGCTGCTGTTCATGGTGTGCAGCAGCTGGCAGCCAGCCCTGGCAAAGCTGGGTAGGGCGACGACTGCCGGCACGGCCTAACGCACAGCGTTGTGTTTGCTTGAAGCACGTGACCGACCGCGTGACCCGCTTTTACACACACGGCATGCAGCCAGTGCGCTGATGCAAGCAATATGCTTGGTAAATATAGTCTGCAGGATGCAGCACACTCAGCATGTTAAGCGTCACGTACGCTGGGCTAAGACATGATTACAGTACGCATACGTCGGTTTACTGCAGTGACTATAATACGGTGCAGCCACTGGTACATACAGACATGCGAATCAGCCTCAGCCTTCCTGAAACCCTGAGCAACCCCTGCCCACTATCCACGAACAGTGCCAGTACCCAGTCCTATCAAACCCTGAACGGCGCAACCCTAGGAAGGCAAATGTGACAACGGCTTTAATATAACATACAGTATCACGAACGTCGGATCATTTATCCAAGTTGTTGAGTTTGATTTTGGTGTATTGAGTTTTTATTGTTTTGTTAGCCGCACATCAGAAGCGCTGTGGCGGTGTTGCGGCCACTCGAGCGCGAACACTACCGTGTTGAACACTACCGTATACGCGAGAGCAAGTTGAGGTAATGCGCTGTATGAGACCCCACCAGGCCCCCAGCAGCTTCGGGCTCCGCAAGCTCCCTGCTGTCTGATTCTTCGCCACGCCGCCGTTGTTCTGCCACTGCACCAAAATCCTGCCGAGCACCCAATTCTTGGTCATCGAGCTGAGAGCGTGCCTCCTGAGTGGTTCGCAAGGACCTGCTGCTGGAAAGGGAACGGAAGGGTTCGTCCGCTGTCAGCTTGGACGCCCTCGCCATCACAGGATGCTCCAAAACATTAGGCAGCGCCAGCCGTGTGCCGAGGATACTCTGGCCCATCACCATCTGCTTCAACACAGGGAAGCAGGACCGAATCACAGAGATGGAGAAGACAAGCGCCTTGGGGCAGGAGCAGACGGGCAGCAGGGGCGACAGCCGAACGCCCTGCAGTACGGACTGCGCAGCCTTGTCCATAGCAGCAAAGCTGGACTGGTTGGTACAACTAAGTTCAACTAAAACTTATAGCGTGCGACTCCCGGTACATGGGCACGTGTGATTCGCTCGAATGCATGGACCCAAGAGTCCGCTGTACATCCTGTCAGGAGTCATATGCGATGAGTTGGAACTACCACGCCCATATGGACACGGTGGTGCACAGCCAGAGCAGGTCCCTGCTCTGGCTCTGACACTCACAGCAAGCAGCAAAGACGTGCAAAGCACACGCACATGCAAACTGCTGACGGGCCGCGTGACAAAGTGCATGCCATAGCGCTGACACTGCTGTGCGGTGAGGAGGCACGATTGGTGTGGTTGCTGCATTGGATTGTAGGTGTCGCATTTGCATCGGTCATGGCTCGCACCATCATGCCGGCGCCAGGCGTCAGCTGATGCCCTGCTGGGCTGTACTGCAGTCTGCATCCCCCCCTCGACGCACAACCCGATGCATTCGGCCCCCATACTGCGTGTGTTTCATAGCTGAAGTACCATGTACTACATACTCCCCTGGAGGCAGCGCTTTTGCTTTGCATGCGCGGCAGCCACGCTCCGTTGGGCTCTGAAACGTGTTGTGAGTTACTGAGTTGTGACTTTTCGCTCTCTCGCTCTCTCTCGCGCGCAGACGCGGACACACACATCACAACCACCACGATTTACAGTACATTGTC
Organism: Chlamydomonas asymmetrica; assembly: GCA_001662385.1. Taxonomy (NCBI): domain Eukaryota; kingdom Viridiplantae; phylum Chlorophyta; class Chlorophyceae; order Chlamydomonadales; family Chlamydomonadaceae; genus Chlamydomonas; species Chlamydomonas asymmetrica. The sequence goes on along the minus strand of BDDA01000464.1, from coordinate 26,825 downwards.
CGGAATTGTATGCATGCACCACTTTTGGCATATTCGCGTCATCGTTTGAGGCCACCTACCGCAGTCAGGACGGCCCTGGAACTGCCTGATCATCCGTGTTTTTATTGTTTTGTGTTGTCAGGCAGTACAGTCATCACACAGGAAAACATGACTCGGCTCCACCAAATCCATGCCACCAAACTCAGCGGCAAAATTGCGCAAACTTTTTGTCAGGCACACAGGCCAGCGAAACGAGGCGGACGCAAAGGACCATCACAGAGCCTTCTACGTACGCATCACAACACAACATATAGCATATCACATATGTGAATGCTCCCGATGGCACACGTGGCGCTTCATGCGCCCTCTGCGAGGTGGCGGGTGATGCGTCATGGAATGTGCGATGTGGATCACACACAAACAATGTGGGTCACGCACGCGCGATGTGGGTCACGCGCACACACGCACGCACACGAACCGGCCTCGCCCCCTGCAATGCACTACGCTCTCCACGCACCAGCTCTCACACACGTCCATGCTCCAGCCACGCGGCGACCGCGCCCGCCGTACAGAGGGAACCCATCCGCATATGCGCGCCGCGCCGACGCAGCCGGGGGAAATGCGGAGGCCAACGCAGTGGTCCATCCAGGCTGCTTCGCATGCGAGGCACCGCCCACCGACCGCTACCCAGCGCTACTGCAAGACCATACCATAACGGCCGTAAAGGGCCTTGGCAGGCGCAGCGCCCGCCACAAGCAAACGCGGCCGTTACGGGCATAAGCCCGCGGCGCGGTGCCGGTGGACGATCCACACGTGCACACTGGCGAGACGCACACGCAGGGGCACGTGGAGCCAGCTGCCGCATTATAATTCCCATTCAGCACGATACTGGTCGGGTCTGGGTGTCTGGGATGCAAGGGAGGGGGTTGCACATTGTCGACGGTCGGTCAGGGACGGGAAGGGGAGGCCAGGCCGGCTGGGCAGCACACTGCAGTGCTTGCTGCAATGCAGCGCTGCACAGACGGGTACGCGATGAGCTGACCGGCAGCCCTCCCGGAGCTACAAATGCGGTACGAGTGCGGTACGATCGATTATCAGTACACGCGTGCGTGTAGGCGTAAGGCGTCAGGGGTGGCACGACCAAACGAACAACGACAGACAGCAGCAGAGGCTCACCTCACGGCAGGAACGGTACGCACACACCACACACACAACCACACATATGCACATCAACAGGAACCACATCAGGAAATACACATACGAAACCCTAGCTTACAAAACGCATGCTAGGCACAAGACCTGCTTGCATCAGGGCAAGGCGCTGCCTGCAAAACGGCTTTCGCTGGAATCGACCAGCTGAAACGCTTGCAGCCTGCGCAGGCTTATGATCGTCAGGCAATCGTGAGCAGCAATGTGAGTCTTGAAGCAGCTAGGCGTCTAGACGGTGGTGGTTTCCTTGGTGGGCTGTGGTGATGAGGGGGCGGCGGGTGTGGCGGGTGCGGCGGGCGGCGCCGCTGCGGTCGGCTGCGGGGCGGGTGTGGGCGCGGCAGGCGCAGGCGGGGCGGCAGCCTCCTGCTTGTTGCCGGAAGCTGCGGCCGCACCGACACCGACCACCGCTACTGCTGCGATCGCAACGTAGAGGTTGGTGTTGCTGCTGGGCTCAGCAGGCGCTGCAGCGGCGGCAGCTGCAAAGTCGTGAGGCATGATGCAAGAAACCCACCCGTCAGCACCATACAGGGCGGGTGAGGGAGTGAGGGAGAATCTGTGCTGCCCAGGCTGTTCACGTGCAGGATCCACCCAGGAAACTGACTGGACAACAGGCGTGCTTAGTCAGTGATGGTCGCACATGCTGCGGCTCACCTGGCTGGGAGCTGGCAGAAACCGGAGATGAGAGCACAGCAGCTTTGCCTGCACACAACCGGAGCAGCACAAGCACCTTCCATCAGTTGACATCCTGCTCTACAGCTGCTCTTAGCAAGCCAGGCATGGACATCAGAGCGGAGGGCGAGAGGACTATTCAAACATGAGGCACTGCAGCTTGCTATGCGACGCATGGAGCGAGATTCGCGACCCACTCTGCGCCGTGTGACAGGCTAGGCGAGCTCACTCTCGCTGGCAGGTGCAGCTGCAGGTGCAGCTTCCTCGACAGCCACAACAGCTGCGGGCGCCTCAACGGGGGCAGCGGGCGCCTCCACTGCGACCACGGCTGCTGACACTGCCTCGGGCGCTGCGACTGGCTCCTCCACGGCCGCGACCGCAACTGGCTCAGCAACTGGGGCGGGTGCAGCCACGGCAGCGGGCTTGACCTCCTCCACAACCACAGGGGCAGCCTGTTAGCGGAACCAGCAGCAGGCAGCACACGCGTGCGTCTTGCGGCTGCACAATTGAACTAACAGCGGTTAGCGGCACCCGCTGCTGTTCCACTCGTCACCCAGAAAGTGCTGCACCTTTCCCATGATACGTGCAATTGCAAGAAGATTGTGTGTGCAATTTCACACAACTCCTGCAAGAGGGGCAGTTTGTCGAGCGTTCGAGTCGCTCACCACCGCGGCCGGCGCAGGTGCAGCCTCAACGACGCCTGCCTTGCGCTGCGCCAGCACCTTCTGCAGCTCAGCCTCGTAGGACTGGCTCTGAGAGTAGTTTGCCAGGTAGGGCGAAGCGAACGCAGGCGAGGCGGTCTGCGCAACCAAAGGGTGTTGCATGTCTGCGCTTCAAACGAGCTTATGAATCGGTGCAGGCTGCTGTGTTTTTGCAGGGCGTGCCAAGCTCAAAAGTGCAGGTCATTATGAGACCGATAGACCCAACGCACATACCCTCCACACGCTCAGAGGCTTAGGGTTTGCCTTATCCTGTGCTGCTGCAAGCTTTCTGCAGCCCTTCACTCACCAGAAGCACCACCGACGCAGCGAGTCCGATGGCGGATGGCGCTGTGTTGCGCTGGGCGGTGCAGGCAACTACAGGCTTGCGACCTGCGGCCTGAGGCCTCAGAGTGGGACGAACGCGCAGCTGCATCATTCTGATGGAGGCGTGAAGGCTTTGCAGGGGGTGCGGAGATACACAACGCCGTATGCAGGAGCCAGGAAGATGGTTCACCTGATGCGCTTTGAGATAAGCGCCCGAACTATATTCGCGCGTGGCCGGCGTGCGATGAACTCCGGACCATCTGCACATCCGATTTGACAGGAACCAAGGCAAGCAGTCCATGCAGGGGAGGCCTGTCACACGGTGCTGCCTGTTGAGGGCTACAAGTAAAAATCGAGTGCATGCAGCACGTTTCTGCGCAGGAGGTGTTCGCATAACACAGCGGCCGTGGTGACCGGAACGGTTGGGTGCGCGCACCAACGCTTGCCATGCACAGCACACAGGTTGGGTCTGTAGCAAAACGTTAATGAATTCAACAGTGCATAACCAAGCTTAAGGGAGGGATGAGTTTTCCCCGCTTGCGGCAGTGTACCGCAACTCTGAGCTGACGTGGCATGACACCCAAAACGCAACGCAGCGGACCTCTCCTTCTATCCTCCCTATTCCTGCTTTATTTGCTTCACTGAGCCAGCTTTCTTGGCAAGACACACGTATTCTGTAAAGCCCTTACAGTTAGAGACGCTCTTATCCAACTTGACTTGAAGAATCAAATTGTCGCGCTATGTTGCGGAGCGGCTTGGGCAGGTGTGGTGGTCAAGAGACTGCCACTCACAGTCGTATTTACAGCTTGCCTGGTGTTTCTGGAGCTATGCTGGCTCATTTCCAACACATCGAAGAGGGGGGTTGGCAATCCAAACAAACAAATGGGCACTTCACGCTCTCAGTGTTGCCTTTGTTATGGTCACAGGTCATCTGCCAGGCAACCTGCTGGCTTTGTGCAGTTGGGCCATGGGCTTGTGGTGTCTTCGGGCCTGCGCCCTATCGCAGTGTCAGCAGTGCGCACACAAACCGAGCAGGTCAAGCCGGTCTCCCTGTCGGAACTGATCGCTTTCGAGGTAACGTGGTGCAACGTTGTGCGACTTTCTAGGGCTCGTGTTCTCACCTGAGTTCCCCAGCCTGTACTCTTCGCGTGCTTTTGGGGGTTGACTTGACAAGGTCCTGATCCGCTGCAATTCTAATTCTGCCATCTCTGCAGTCCGACCTCGGGGCCAGTGCTGCGTCAGGCGCGGATATCGTGGACAGAGCGGTGAGACGTTGTGCCTGCCAGCACTACTTGGCCTATTCCGCGATAGGCACGAAAAGTCTCGTGTTGTTTGGTTTGTTGGCATATACTGCCGCTGGCAATCATATACGATGGTTGTTCGTACCCCTTCATCCGCCATAGGCTCGAGTGCTTGAGGAGGCAAAGGCGCTCATAGCTGAGGAGGAGAGCCGCAGCGCCAAGCCGGCCGTGCTGGAGTTCCCCAGCAGCAGACCGGAGGTGGAGGTGCGCGGGCCATCGCCCGCGCCCCGTGTAGACCCAGACAGCCTCCTGCGCAGCATGTTCAGCGACGCCGCGACCGGCAGCAGCAGCAGCGCCTCGGCTGCGCCTGCGGATGGCTCTCACGACGTCACACGCGACGTGCTGAGGGCGGTGCTTGAGGTATCCGGCGCAGTGGCGCCAAAACGCGGGGGCGCCGCCAGCAGCAGCGCCGATGGCGCCAGCCAAGAGCAGCCCGACTGGGCTGCCGCACTATTCCAAGGTGCGCGGATATCTGCAGTTCCCAAGTCCCTCGCTTGGTCTGTCCTATTTACATCCCAAACCCTAGACCGCAGCAGGCGTATGTCCACCTGCTTGCATCCCACCTGCTTGGTGTCGCTTCATGCCCGTGGGTTGGGAGCAACTTTTGTGGTGGCTCAATAGCATCCCACGCTTGACAGCAGCTCATCCGTACCAACCTGACGCCACGCCATGCCTGGTTTATTGCACGGTGCGACCGCATGCAGCATGGCACGAAGCAGGGCGCCAGAACGCCACACTGTGTGTATGTGCGGTAGGGGAGGTAGGGGAGCGCTCTGGCAGTGAGCCGCTGTGAAGCACCCTTCAAAGCCTGAGGCAGCCCACACACCCTGTACGCCCTTCACACCCTGTACCCCCAGTACACACCTGCCTGTATACACCCTATGCACCCTGAAGCGCCCTGTCTGACGCCCTGAACCTGGCGTCTCAGGGCCATATCGCTGACCGCCCTGAGCACGTGTCACAAACGTGGGGCCATGCAGCGTGATCGCGTAAGCCTGTGTGTTGATGTTGATGTTGCAACCGCAGGCAGCGGCTGGGGCGCGGACGACGCGGAGGGGGGGCGCCGCTCCCCCGGTATGCCCTCCTCGCCCACCACTGCCTCGTCAGCGGCAGCGGGCGGAGCCCCCTCCGCGAGCAGCGCGGGCCTGCCGTTCCAGCTGCAGCGGGCGGAGGCGCCCACGCTGGAGGTGCCGGCGTCGCTGCAGTTTGCTGAGCTGGAGGAGCCTCAGGCGCTCACGCTCACCTCGCAGGTGCGGTACAGCGGTACAGATGTGTCATACAGTGGTACAGCTGCATCGTACTGCTTGGTACTGCTTGGTGCCGTACAGCGCTGCTGCGCGCATGCGGATTCTTGCTCAGTTGTTTGCATGGCTGGGCGGGTGTGCGGCAGACAATGGTGTCGAAACTGTCGCCGGTTGCTGTCAAGGCGCGTGTTGTGCCGCTGTGTTGATGTGGAGTTTGCGGTACCGCACTGGCGTGTTTGTGTGTGTTTGCTTTGCGTGTGGCGTCACCAACGCTGCCCACTGATCAGGGGCTCGGCATGCGCAAGTTGAAAAACCTGGTGGGGCCGTGAAGTAGCCCGTACCATGTGCGTGCAGATGAAGACTGCACATGACAATGGCGAGGTGTTCTGGGGCTCAATCGGTGTGTCAGAAATGCTTGTTTGCGTGGGGCCGTGCAGTGCGACATATGTGTGGGGATCAAAAGTGCACCTGACGACTGTGTGGCTCTTGTGTATGTGTGTGCGTGTACTCTACCACCCGAGCAGGAGGCGGAGATTGCGGCGCGTGCGCGCAGCGCGGTGCTACCCCCCCTGCAGTCAGTGCTTGAGATGACCTCGGCGTCACGTCCCCCCACGCGCGGCGAGGCGGAGGCGGCGCCCATGATCACCTCGCCAGCGCTGCTGGCGGCAGGCGTGGCGGTGGGCAAGGGCAAGCTCTCGGACGGAACGCGGTGAGGCACGGGATATCAGATATGATAGTGCGTGTGTGGTTGTTAGGGGTTTGTTCGCATTGAGATTGATTGGAACAATTTTGATGGATCAACAGCAGCTTGAGGGTATTGGATCTGCAACGCTTGTGTGTGAGCGAGGGGAATGCAGTAAGGGAGGGAGGGACAAAACACACGTAGGCCACAATACACACATGACTCATCACTCACGTCTCATGACTGATGCCCATGACTCATGCTGTCCGGCAGGTACGAGAAGCTGACGGGCGTGGACACCGGGCCGGACGGCTACACCAAGCGCTGGACCACCGTGCGCGGCATCACCGGGGACGGCAACGTAAGCGACATGCGCCCTGTACCCTGTACTGGTTTTTGGGGTTGCAAAAGTCTTATCATAACCAAACCGAAGACACCGAACACCTTACATTAGGTAGTTGTGTGTGTCAATTGTGAGGCAGCCTGCGCTCCGCTGGCTGCTCAGCACCAACTAGCGAATTCCCGTACGTGCGGGTGTGCACGCCGCCGCTGTGCACTCTCACCGCTCAGAGGTACGGAGTCAAAGGCCGCAGAGCCATGGTGGTGTCAACCCTGTGCGCGCCCTTGAACTGGCACGCGCAGGGAGTGCGTTGTTGTCCTCACCGTCCAGCGGGTGCAACAACGCGCTCCCTGCGTGCCAGTTTAGGGACGTTGAGTGGCTGGATACCGCCGTGGGTGGCTCTGCGGCCTCTGAGGGACGCGACCTTTGCGCACCGTGGCAAGCATGCCTGGGCTTTGTGGGGCTTTCCGCGTATGCGTGCCTCTGTGTGAAGCGCGTACGATACTGGCGTCATATGCCCTTTTTGGTGAGCTCGGGCTTAGGGTTCAGGGGCTTACAGTTCAGGGGTTTAGGGTGGATTTGCCTCTGTACGTACACAGCACATCTCTCTGTACCGCACCTGCATGCATGCTGTACTCGTGAAGTGCGCACATGCACATGCACTCTCTCTGCATCGCCTTGTGTGTACGACACCTCCTTACCGTCATGCCCTTTAGGGTTTAGGGCTTAGGGTTTTAGCCGGTTAGGGCTTGGGATTTGGAGGTCAGGGGTTTGGGGTGGGTGCGCCGCTGTACGTACTAACTACTAAGGGTGTCTGTATGTACCTGTCATGCATGCGTGATGCATTCATGCGCCTACGTGCATGCGCCTGCGTGCATGCATGAATTTGTGCACGCAATCGTGGGCCTACATGCACGCGCGTGCGTGCGCGCAGGTGCTGTGGGAGGAAAAGGTGCTGTGGGAGGAATGGGTGTGGAATGCAAGCTTTACCTATGTGCATAAGCACATGCCTGCATACGCGTGTGCACACATGGGAGTGCATGCGGTTGTGCGTGTTCAGGTTCTGTGGGAGAAGACAGCGTGGAATGCAAGCTTCACCTATGTGCATGCATGCGCGCATGCATCCATTCATGCATGCACGTGCATGTGTGCATGATGGGAAGCTGGCAATACCAGAGCTGACATATCCGTTGTGTGTGCGTGTCTTCAGGTGCTGTGGGAGGAGACGGTGTGGAACGCCAGTGACCGGCTGGGCCTGCGCGAGCTGGGCGCGTTCAAGACCGGCAGCACCGCCACCGGCGCCGCGTGGCGCGAGGAGTGGGCGGAGCGCCTCTACACGCACGCCACCAACATGCGCCTCGTGGTGGAGCGCACCGCGCACAAGTGGGTCCGTGGGGAGGAAGGAAGCTAAGCGAATAAACACAAGCGCCGGGCACAAGACTCTATGCAGGGGTCCAGGGTTTAGGGTTTCAAGGTTCAGGGGTTCAGTTTCAGAGTGGGGGCAGCTGGGAGGGGAAAGGGGAAGAGGCGCAGGAGGGGTGCTGTGGGGAGAGTTGTGCGTGTGCATCGCCTTGGAAGTCATGTTGCCTGCCCGCATACCTCCGCATTCCTGTGTTTTCGACTACTAGCAATCCCCCCTCGAGCGGGGTGCGCAATGGCCACTTGCAAACAACCAGAACACAGCCGGATTCCTGTCAGTGTGGTGGGGCTGCTCGCTTGTTGTTGATGTGTGAGGAGTGTGCAGCCTGTCATGGGTCGGGCAGTCACACCAACAGCGCAACGCACGGTTGGAAGGATCACCTGCGCCTGATTTTGGATCTTGAGTTCTCGGTTTTCAAACTGCTGGTGTTGTGGTGTGCCGCCGCAGGTGGGCGCGCGACGATAACGCTGACGAGTGGGAGGAGAAGTGGGGCGAGTACTTTGAGGAGGCCGGCAGGTGGGTGGAGAACACATTGCGATGGCGTGGTGAAGCGTGAGCGTGCAGGCTCTGTGCGTTACTGTCAGCCACCCTTGCCCAACCGCAGCGCAAACTGGTTCCCATGCCGAGCAAGCCCATCATCAATTCATAATGCTTGTACATCAATTCATAATGCTTGTAGCTTGCAACGGCAGCGCTTCGGTTCATACGTGTCGCCAATCGTGCGTGCACGCGTGGGTTGTTTTGGGTGCCAACAATACTAGTCAGGAACACAATCGGCAAACGACACAGTCTTCTGCACCTGCCGCTGGTTTGTGTGGTGCAGCACCCTCACCGCGAGGACCACCGTGGTGGCAGACGTTCACGGCATGCATTCATGGCATGCAGTGCGTGCGGCTCAAAGAGCCCCCTCTTGCTCTTGTCATCCACACACGTGACCATGCTGGTGTGCTTTTCCGCGGCTCGTGCCTGTCCTCCCCTTTCCGTCGTTCCCCTCCCCTCCCCTCCAGGGTGACCAAGTGGGCTGAGAAGTGGGCCAAGGCGGACGCCAACGTGTGGCACGAGAAGTGGGGCGAGGACTACGACGGCAAGGGCTACTGCCAGAAGTACACCGACAAGGTGGGTCTAGGGTTTAGGGCTCATGGGTCTAGGGTTAAGGATTCAGGGTTTAGGGCTTAGGATGTTCTACTGCTGGGGGGGGCGGGGTGGGGTGGGGTCAGGGGTTCAGGGTCTAGGGTCTAGGCAGCAATGATTAAAGGGTCTTGCGATGGTTGCGTGACGCAGCCGAAATGAGGGGGCAGAGGGGGAGGGGGAGAGGAATTAGGGGTCAGGGACCACAGCGTTTCGGACAATCAGCAAACAGTGCCGATCCTCGGGCAAGCCCTCACCTTGGGCGTGCCCGTGCCCTTAACGCAAATTTACTGCACTGACGCTGTGCACTGACGCTGTGCGTGTGTGTGTGTTCTTGCGTGTGCGCGTGCAGTGGGCTGAGCGGCTGGTGGAGGGCGGCAATGAGCAGTGGGGTGACAAGTGGTGCGAGACCTTCGGCGACGGCAAGGGCACCAAGCACGGAGAGGTGAGCAGCTGCTTGGCAAATCAGGATTGTACCCAGTATTCACAAGTCAGCAGGGGTTAGGGGTCGTTTGCGCACCGCCCAGGCCCGCAGGTTGGATCATGTGCGCGACGGGTAAATCATGCAGGATGTTGGTTGGATACGTGAACCACGCTGTGGGCCTCTGGACTCAGTGCCGCACACAGTGCACGGCAGGACACACGGCACCAAACCCTGCAGTCCTAAAGCCTTAACCGCGCACTGTTGCTTCACTTCTACCGCTACTGTTGCAACTGACGCTGCGGCTGCCGCTGCTGCCGTGACGCGTTGCCGTTGGTTATGTTAATGTTTTCGTTGCCATTGTCGATGTTTGCGGCCGCTGCGCTGCGCTGCGCCTCAGGTGTGGAGCAGCAACAGCTGGGGCGGCAGCTACAACCGCTGGTGGAACGAGGAGCACATGGGCCACAACCGCGTGCGCAAGTGGGGAAACTCCACGGGAGGTGAGTCGGACACGACACGTACACGACACGTACACGACATGACACATACACGGACACACCACGACACTCACGACACGACGCGACGCGCATGCGGCGGCTGACACGGTTTCTCATGCACGCGCGCGTGCATTCTCGTGTATGGCGTATTTGGCCTGCGTGCGCAAGGCCGCCTGTAGGTTGAAGCCAGTGATTATGGACCAATGCCATGATGAGCATGACGACATGCAGGGTAAATGCACACACACAGTGCACGCGGCTGCACGGTGCCTGGTCACTTCACCACCAATCCAGCATCACCATTCCAGCGTCAGCGTCGTTCCGGCAGCCATAACAACCGGCGGGCCCGCAAACCCCTCAAGTCGGTAACCGGAGTTCCGGCTATCTTAACAAACTGCATCACCTATCCAGCATCACCCCAGCGTCCTACATCACTCATCACTGCCGACGTGGCTTACCACTCACTGTGCTATCACTCACTGTCCTATCACTCATATGTCACACCATGTGCATAGCTTGGTGAACCTCTTCTGCTCGCCTGGTCCCCATCTGGGGGGGAGATGGGCCGTTGGGCCGACACGCTCCTGGTGTAACATAACATACTAACATGTGACTCAATGTACATATGTACCGCTCCCCCCCCCCGCAGGCGAGTACTGGGACAACGAGGAGCACATGGACACCTACTACAACCCCATCCCGCACTTTGGCTTCCACCACGCAGTCGCGCACTCGCCCGACCTCTGGCGCGTGCCGCTGCCGCCCGCGCTGGAGAACGGCGGCGCCGGCCACGGCGACGAGGACGACACCGACGGCCTGGGCGGCGGCCTGGACCGGCTGTAGGGCTTAGGGTCCATTAGGGTTCAGCAGAGTTGATTAGGGCTTGACGTCGCTGGGTTTATGATTTCAGGACCTGATAGGAGCCTTGCGTGCATGAATATTGCTGTTCGGCTCATGTTCCACAGCGTGTACAAGTTGTAGCATCACGGCAAATGTGCCACATACATCACGGGTGCTATATCGTATGTGTGGGCGCACTATGGCTGCGCGTGCTGGCTGCGGCGCTGCCGACATTTGCAGCGCGCTCCACGCAACGTGTGTATGCCATAGGTGTAGCCATTTACGTGTCGTCAATTCTTTGGGTGTCAGCTGCACCCGCCACCCAGTGCATTTACGTGCCTCGTTCTGCGCTAGAGCAGCAGAGCGCTGAGGCTTGCTATGCCGCTGCCTTAAGCTTGAGGGAGCTGCCATGAGAGCGGGAGAGCGGGAGAGACGGGAGAGACAGAGAGAAAGTCTCTGCGCATGAGTGAGAGAAAGGAAGCAGACAGAGCGAAGAACAAGTCTGTGCGCTTGCGTCACCTATACCCCTCCACCCGTCAATCGATGCGTAACACGCGGGATGGCATGGGAAGCGTGGCATTGGCCTCATGCAGGGGTGGCACGGGAAGCATCGTTGCTGCAGGCTGCTGTATTGAGCTTTCGCCGGTTAACTAACGTTGTATGGTACATGTTGTTGTGGTGTTTGCGTCCGCCACATTTTGCGGCATCCACCGTGAGTGCCGTGGCATGTTGACTTCAAGGCAAACTGGAAACCACGCACACTGCCCACTGAAAAGGCTCACGTCTGCTCCGACTCGTTTGAAAAGCGTCGTGGCGCGTTTTGCGGCGCGGCTCGTTTTGCGCGTATGTGTGGAAACGCCACCTCAAACCTACGTCAGCAGCACTCCCTTGCCTGTTATGTGAGCGAAATGCGCAGCGGCGGCGAGCGAGGCAGGGGAGGGGCGCGTTTCGCTGTGCGTTTGCGCTGTGCAGGCGCAACTCGCCGCATTTCGTAACGCGTGCGCCTGTGAGCCCAGCAGTGTTACATGCCTTAGTAAACTTGGTCTTGATAATTGCGTGTGCCCACTGATCAGTCACCATGCAAATAGGGTTTGGGTCTGTCATCTGCGCACCTAGCAAGGCTGTTCATATTCCAGGTGAACGGTGTCAAGCTGAGGACGAGGGTGCAAGATATGCTTGATTTCCACGCTGCTGCCCTGCTTGCACACTGTTCGCTGCCATTCACTTGCACCGCCTACCACAGTATTGAAGCACTTGACAACTCATGGCCGTCACTGTAAGCTTGAGGAATTCGGATGGGCGCTCGTCGTGCGCGTGCGGTCGTGTGTGCACGTGTGGGTTTCGGGGTCACCGCAACTGGGGTATGGCCCGGCAGGTTTGCTATTGGCACCCCAGGCAGGTTGTGAGGGAGGATCAAACGGGAATGCAGCCAAGCCACAAGGCTGTAAGCAGGGCAAGGAAGGCCAGCAGGGTATTCAGTAATCCAATACCGCGTGGCGGTCAGCAGGGTGGTGTAATCAAGTTGCTCGTGTGCCATGCTGCTCCTGTGTTATGAGGCGCCGTGCATACCGCACATGCACGCCATACACACACGTATATGTCCTCCAGGTAGGGCAGGAACCAGCAGAGCATGTAGGTGGTGAATAAACAGCTGCAAGCAGGTTGCGATGACCGAAATGCCAAAGCGCAAACGCAGCAGGACGACCCAGTGCGCCTTGGCCCTTCCATGACCCTGCGAAGCTGAAGAATCAGCAGCTCACTCGTGACTGCACACCTTTTCTCAGGTGCCTGCGTGTCTGCACTCTCGATGCTTACTAGTGGTTCCAGAGCCAATAGTCACGGGTCCTGAACTTGCAGAGTATGCAATGTCAGGCAGAAAACAAATCACCATCATCCAGTACGAATTCAAATCATTAGGAAACAAACTTCATGTCCACCTTTTGTCGCTGCCAATTTTCCACGACCCTCGACCCCTTCGCATATACAGCAAACGTCGCCAACCTGTTCCTGTATCGTTGGCCTTTTACGGCAGCGTTAAAATAAAGCTTGTTGGTATTCATTTCATTTCGAAGTCATCTTCCAAGCGTTACTAGTCCTTACGTCTCGTCCCTTCACAGTGGGGCGTCAGCAGTGATTTTGCAACATGCGCCTCGGTGGGTGGGCGTTAACCAACACATAGCACAGGTCGCGCCGTCAAGTATATGTCACATTTCTGAATTGTATGGATCAAGGACGGCCAAGCCTTCCTGGAAGCTGTTGAGCGGCAACGATGGCCATTTCACAAATGCAAAACGACTGCGCATCGCTGCCGATATGGCAGTGTGCGGTCGAGCTCGGCTGGCTGCAAGAATTTGCAGCAACAGTGCCAGAAGGCTACACGACGGCAGACGTGGTGCAGCACATCATAAAGCCCTTCACGCAGACGCGAATGTGCTCGTATGCGCAGCTGCTCATGCACCAGCAGGATGAGTCTCAGCACGACACGAGGCCCGCGGTGGGCCCAGTCCAGTACTTTGTCAGTCACAGATGGGCAGCAAAGTTCAGGGCGGAGCTGGTGGTCCCTCTGGTGCAGCACTTTCGGCGCATGAGCGCCTCTGGAGCGCTGCATGAAGTGAGGCATGAGCCAGTCTATGTGTGGCTGGATATATTTGGCATATGCCAGGTAAGCTTGCTTTGCTTATGTATGGCATCTCTATAGCAAGTCCCTCTGAGCTTCTGTATGCAGTGTCCCGAATGACGATGGGCTGTTCGTGTGCCTGCGTGCTGCCGCGCTTGTGTGCGCCTTTACATCTTACGCGTACACAGCACGCCCTTACAGACTTCCTGCCTCGCGAGGTGATAGCCCATGCTCAAGCGACAGTTATGGTACGTGTAAGACTGGTGTAAAACGCTGGCCCCCTACCAAAGAGTGAACCGCGTTGCAGCCAGTACATCAACGTCCTGCCAGCTCTTGTTGACCAGCTTCCTCCACCCTGCCTGAAGCAGCGTTTGATACACCTCTCCAAGCCCAGTCCCACACATCCGGACCCTCAAAACGACAATCACGCACCTGCAACACTTGGCTCGTCCGACTGACAGTGCACGCAATCGTGCACGCCTGCAAACATGGTGGCAGTGTGAGTGTCAGCAGGGTCCCAGCTTGCGTGGCGCGTTGTGCATGGCTGCGCACACTGGGTGAGACTTCAATACTGCATCAAGCCCAAATCGTGACTTTGCGCTGCCACTGCCGTTGCTGCTGCTGCCTGGTGCAGGTGCTGGACACCCCTCTGCGCGTCTTCACCCGCATCTGGTGCCTCTACGGTACGCTAGCACGCTGCTGGCACACCTGCAACATATATGATTGTATGCGTGGCTTTGCGCTCTGCATGCGACACTCGCTTCATGTGCACAAGCCCGCGTGCGTTCTACGCACATGCCCTCTTATAAACCTGAACCCCTGAACCCTGAACCCGGAACTCTTCTTGCATACGAACTGTCTCACTTTTCCCTTGAGTCCTGATGTGGGTCACGCACGCCTACCTGCCTGCACAGGTGCATGTGGTTACGGTGGATTCCGCTCTGTAAACCCTTACCCCTGAACCCTTTTCACCCTAACACCCTAAGCCCTGATGTGGGTCACCACTCACCACGCATCACTCGCCACTCATCACGCATCACGCCTTGTATGTACCTGCAGAGGCGCACGTGACGCGCCTGCTCAAGGGAGACGGCGGCCTGCTCATCGCCACCGCCGCCGCCACCGACTACCACCGGCTCACAGCAACACTCAGCCAGCTGGACCTGCTCAGCGCAGAGGTGTGGGTGAGGGAACCGCTAGCTAGCCACGCGGCGGTCAATCTGTGCAAGGCTGGTGCATGGTGTGCCGCACACCGCTTGCCCCCGCGCGCCCACACGAGCTTGCACACACCAACTCACGGAGTACACCTTTCCACATGTCCACACGCACACGTGCATACACACAGCACACAATAACCACACACGAGTGTGTCAAGCATTGCCCATTAGGCACATAGTCACGCTCCATTTGGCGTTGGGTTTGCTGCGGCATCGTGGGCCATCCACCGTATCCCCTGGCGCCGCCGCATGTATGCAGGCCACAAACCCTGCCGACAAGACGCGCCTGCTCGGCGAGATGGTGGCGGGCGAGGACGAGGTCACGCTGGGCAGCTTCCTCAAGGAGGCACTGGCGGACAGCCTCGTCAGCCGCGCGCGCCGCCTGCTCACGCTGCGCCGCACCAGCCGTTCCGGCGGCGGCGGCAGCGAATACACTAGTTATAGCGGCAGCGGCGGTTACAGGGGTGGCTGCCGGCAGCAGCGTGTGAGCGAGGCGGTGAGCATGCTGCAAGTGGCGGAACGTGCGCTGCCCGGGGGGGGAGGCGGAGGTGGCGGGGGCGGTGGAATGTCGCCGCGTAGCGCCGCCATACGTGCTGACGCGCAGGGCCTGCTGCTCAGCGTTGCTGCCGCCGCCGCCTCATTGGAGCTGGTTGATGCCGTCGCTTCACCACCACAGAGGCAGCAGCAGCAGCAGCAGGAAGCTGGTGATGATGAGGGGCGTTACAATTACCCTGCCACCACCGCCACATCGCAGCAGGCGAACGCCGTTGATTCCTTATCACAGCAGCAGCAGCAACGACAGCTGCAGGAGGAAGCGGATGATGACGATGATGGGCTGGGCGATTGCTTGCCTGCATCGACCGCCACGGCGGCAGCGGTGTCGTCTTGTTGCTCGTGCACAACGTCGGAGGCGCCGCATCGCTTGCCCTTGCGGTTGTTTGACCCGGCCAGCCCCGGGCCACGGCTCTACATTCAGAGCGGCGATACGACCGACTTTGACGGTGCGTGTAGGGGGTGTAGGGGGTGCAGTGGTGCAGTGGGCGAGCGGGGTTCAGTCGCACTAGCCTGCCGTTTGCGCTTCACTCGCCTGCAAACGGGAGGCCCCTGATCAGAGTTCAACCGCTCACACAAGTGCAATCAATCAATTGTTTCTCTGCGCAGGCTACCTTGTCGCTTTGGCGGCGCGCGTGC
>BDDA01000464.1:0-10046 GCA_001662385.1 Chlamydomonas asymmetrica | reverse complement strand
TGCAGGGGAGCGGGGCGGGATGATTAGGGCTCAGGGTTTCAGGGTTCACATGGTTGAAGGTATGCTCATAGCCTTACTTTGTGGCACCAGTACGCTTGACTGTGGCCTGTTTTGTAAACTTGAGAGCCAACTTTCTTCAGCCCACTTGCTTCATTACCGCAATTACATTCCCGCATGTGTCAACCCTGTGCATGGGTCACTCTCACTCACAGGTACCGGAGTCGCTGCCCTACAGCCACCCTGCCCCCGCTGCTGCCTCATCATCGTCCACCGCTGCAAGGGGCCCGTCATGGCTTGGCGAGGCGGTCGAGACCAGCGGCCGCCTGCTGCGCCTGCTGTGCGGGCACGACACGCTGCTAGTCAGGTGAGCAAGTCGTGGCTGACTATTGTTCTGACTATCTGACGCGCACGTGCTTGACATGCCTGGATTTTTAACTGTTCCCTTCAAACCCTCAACCTAAGGCCCCATATGACTGCATCATACTGTGTCCTCCAAATGCCAGGGGCCCTAAGAACGAGCGCAACATCATCCCGGACCACCTGGCGTTTGATGAGGTGGCCAGATACGGGCCCTTGCTGGCGCCCCACCCCCCAGGTGCGCTCAGAGCGACTTGCGTTGCGTTGCGTTGCCGTGGATTGCAAGCCTGTGATACAAACATATTGTCTAAGCCACACGGCAGGCAACACACCTTGTCTAGACCTCACGGCAGGCAGCACACCTCCCCTGTCCAAAGTATCCCCTAATCCTGTGCAGGCATTCATCCAGTCTTGAACCCTGAGTAGGTTGTTGCTGCTGTACACTGTCCTTCCTTCCTGCCTGCTGTATCACTACCGTATGCGCCTGCTGCAGCTGCTGCTTTGCCTGCTGCTGCTGGGTCTGCTGCTGCTGCTGCTGCTGCTGCCGCCGCTGCCGCCGCTGCTGATACTGCCGCCGCAGTGGATGTGGCATGGGCCTGTCTAGAGGCGCTGGCGGGGGAGGTGCTGCGCGCCGGCAGCGTGGTGCTTGACGTGCTGGGCTCGCTGGCCTACCTGCCTGCGCTGATTACACTGGTGGGGGAGGAGCGCCTGGCGGAGCGCATCAAGGTGTGGTAGCTAGAGCATTAGTATGCAGTTGACATTGGTGCCCCATCTGGGGTAAGCATGGGGGAAGTATGGGCCGTATGGGGGAGGAGCGCCTGGCGCATCGCATCAAGGTACGGTAGCTAGCGTATGCAGTGGAGTTGTGCACACAATTACAGACGTTGCTTGTGATGCTTGCATGTGTGTAAGTGCGTGCGTTTCATGCGTGCGTGTGTGAAGGCATCAGGCGTAAAGTACATGTGTCATCATGGTGTGGCAGCGGCCGCATGCGTCGCTTGACGTGTCAGCCCTGCAACATTGGACGCAGGCACTGGTTTGCCGGTACCCAATACCATACAATACCATGCATTACACTCTGCTTACCGCGGCTTGTTTGTTTGCGCGCGCTTGTGCAGGCGTCGCGCGTGCCTGTGGTGTTGATGGCGGGCATTTACTCCGGGGAGGAGGTACGGCTGCTGGCGCTGCCGGGAAGGTGCGTACCGGTATTGTAAGACAGATAGACAGCGCGGCTAGTGACTAGGATAGGGCAGTACTACCGTACTGTATAGGCTACAGTACTAGGCGTGGCTTAGCGTGCGGCCTCACTCCTAAGGGTCAATCCGTGTGATGCAAGCCGGTCCGTGTGGGGCGGTGATTCTGAGGAAAGTGGCGAGTAGGCGAGAGCAGCTTCTTGCTCATGCCGCATGCATGCGGTGCGCGTGTGCATGACGCTTGAATGTGTGGCGCATGCATGCCGATGCATTGTTGGATTGTTTTATGGGCGTTGCATGCTGTACAAGCGTGCTGTACCGCGTATGCGTCTGATGGCTACAGGGACCGTGCCACCATGAACGCCATCTACAGCCCCTCCGGCGTCAAGGCGCTGCTGGACATGGCAGCACGCCACGGCCTGCCGCTGCTGTTTGTCACCAACAACGTCTGCAACGCCGCCGCCGCATACGAGGGCGGCGTGCAGGCGCTGCTGGCGGCGTTCGGCGTGCCCGCGGACAGCCTCATCGGCAGAGTGGCTCATGCGTGGTACGGCGCACCTAATGCCTCAGGTGGGTTTAGAGTTATTTGGTTCCCGTGGGGCCATGCAGTGTGCTTTCAGGTGGGTGGTAGGCTGGACCCCTACATGGACCTGTCCCCTGGACCCCTAAATATATGTGTGCACTGTACTCCTGCATGGGTCTGTACTCCAGCCTGGGTGCACCCACTGCCTCAGATGGGTGGTAGGCTGGACCCTGGACCCTTGACTCCTGCAAGATCTGCCCACTGGACCCCTGCCTTGATATGTGCGCCCCCACTACGCCCCATACTCCCATAGCGATGACACGCTAGCGCCTTACCCTAGACCTGCCTGCACCCCACACCGTATACTTGTTGATGCCAGTGTGCCCCCTAGACCCCTGGACTTTCACTCAGTGGCTGCTGTGGTGGCTGGGCCAACCATCCGGCGACCCCTTTAGGGGTACCAGTAGCACCAGGGGTCCGCGAAGGCGATGACAGCAATTGCGAAGGCATCCAGCAGCTCACCCGAAGCAGGCAGAATCATCAGCATTGCATTGCAAGAGATGTCGTTTCATCATTTCTGAGTTGGCTGGTGCCTCTGTTGCACCGCCTGCGCCGCTGCCTGCGCGTGCCCGGCTGCTGCTGCTGCTGCAGGCAGGTGTGTGGCGTTTGACTGGGCAGCCTTCTGCGCGCTGCTGCTGCATCGCGGCGATGGCGGTCGTGGCAGCTGCACTGGCTGCGGGTGCGGCGGTTGCGGCGTTGAGGTGGAGCTTCGTGACCTGTACGTTGGCCAACATGACCCCAGCATACTGGTGCTCAAGGCCGCAGGTGCGCGATATCGCACCCGCCTACACCATATGCCCTGAGCCCTATAACCCTGTGCCCCCCCCGTAAACCTACGCTAATACCTGCTGCACAGCGCTCATGGTGAGCAGTGGAACCTGGATCCCTGAGCAAGTTTTGTGATTGCAACCCTGATTGCAGCCTCTTTACTTGGATTTTTGGATTTGTGCGCATGCGCTCAGGTTCACCGATGACCGAGGCCGATGCCGTCAGCCTGCGGGGCACGTACAGGTGGGGAGAGGTGGGCTCTGTGGTGGGATTTGGCCCGGGCGTGCTGGAGACAGCAGCCAGGGCGGTCATGCAGCAGGGTGGCGCCGCTGATGCGGCCGCCTCGGCGCAGCAAGGCGATGCCGGCGGCAACCGGCCGGCCGCTGACATGCCCCCCGGAGGTTGAATACAAGCTATAGCCCCTGAGCAGCTATACTCTGAACTGACCGCATCGCTCCAGCGATTTGAATTCAGGTTCGCTTTGTTCAGCTCGGTTCAATGACCGGCACCGCAATGGGCGTTCACGCATGCAACGTTCGGTAAAGTTGCGCGCCCGGGTGCATGACTGCTTGAACGACAGCGGCGGCAGCAACTACCACTGCAGCTTGATGATAAATTCGCTTCCTTGAGCGCACGCAGCGCCGCAAACTCCTCATGCATGTTCACGCACGCCTCTCGCGTTGTTGCCAACGTTCGAATCCCGTCATTAGGCGGTCAAATAAGAATAAACAATTGACTCAAACCGCTACTTGGACTTGAACCATCTTGAACCCAACATTATTCACGTGTTCATATGCATCCACTCAGCGGGGCCGTGCATTCGTTTGTACGCCATGCGCTGTGCAAGCGGCAGCAGCCACCGGTACAGAGCTAACCAGGCTTGCCATCAGTCATCACTTATCGCACACATGCTGCTTCGCTGAGGGGAGTGTGTTCACTTGTTCACCCCGTGGGGCCGTGCAGAGTGCATGCATGTGTGTGTGTGCAAACCAAGGTATTCCCGCGAGGCCTCGCGCTGTGCAATATGTTGGTATGCGTACAGGAACCGACCGTGTCCACAGCCGAATGCTGCATCTGGCTCGTGCGTGCATGTGCATGTGCATGTGCATGACACGCCGCTCCGAGCATTGTCGGTCCCCCTCTCGAGGCCTCGGCTAGTGAGCCCCAAGTGTAAAAAAACAAAATCAAATGTGCATTCGTGTGCATATGCATGCTTGTGCGTATGTGCATATTTGTGTGTGTGTGTGCGTGCGCGCATGCGGCTGCTAGCTGCCCGCAGCAGCAGCGGGCGGCTGCGGGGCGACACGCCTGCTGAGCGTCAGCCCCCCCGCAAACCGCTTCATCAGCCCCACCGCCGCCGCCGCCGCCGCCGCGCCGCCGTCATCCCCGCCCTCACCACCATGCCCAACTGCGTTGTCCTTCTTGCCCACTTTGCCATTCGTGTCATCCTTTGTGCCCGCTGCGTGCGTTGCATCTGTTGCATCTATTGAAGGATTGGGGTCGTCGGGCACGACGTGCTTGCGTGGCAGCCTGCGGGGCTCCACCTTGGGGCACGCGCCCGGCCAGAGCGTCTTGTCCTTGTCGCGCTCGTGCTGCGTCTTGGCGGCCAGGTGTGCGCAGAAGCCCGGGAAGCTGAGGTGGGGGTCGCGCTGGAAGGCGGGGCGGGCGCGCAGGTAGCCCACCTGCAGCGGGGTCAGCCGGGCGACCAGCGGGACCATCCTGCGGCGGGGGAGGGAGGGAGAGAGACACACAGAGGGGAAGCGGCACCTTGAACACAAACACACCCACATGCATGAAAGAGGGAGATAGCTGCGGGACACTAGAGGGACAGGCATTCACGGCCTGAGGCAGCCGAAGGTTCCGAAAACCGCAAGGGCGAAGTCCTCCACCCTCAGCCAGCAGGCCAGGCCACCCTGCATCCACCCACCTGAGGTCTCGCTGCACAAATTGCGGCAGCTCGTCGGGCTGGTAGCGCCGGTCGCCCTCCCATGGCAGCGCGTCATCCACCATCTCAATCAGCTTGCACAGCAGCACCTGTGTTGTGCATCATCGCAGGGGCCGCATGGCGACGTCGATCGTGGTTGACCACGGTAGTTGATCACGGTGGAAGGAAAAGGTTGCTTATACGTGCAGCTCGCTTCTCGTTTGCTTTTTGTTTGGGACAGGATCGCTGACAGGCTTGGCGGCGACAGGACGGGGCAAGCCTGATTCCCTGGGGCCGGGACAGGGACCATTCCTGTGCTACCAGTAAGATCACACATGCACGCCATAGCCGCTCGTGTACGTCTGCCTGAGCCCGTACTGCATCCGATGTACCGCACTGTACCGCACCTGTATGATGACGAGGCGCTCCGTGCGCGGCGGCGCCACCTCAGCTGCGGGACGCTTCTCCGTCAGCGCATCCACCGCATCCTCCAGCGGCCGAATCACATGCTGCGCAATTGCATGCATGCATACATCAATACTATGCATGCCGCATAGTTCCCTCTGGTGTCACCTTGGTCAGTTTACCACCGTGGTTTGCCACCCACCAATTGCTACTTATGCATGAAGGTACACGCCATGCATTCATTCACCATGCATACACTATGCATACGTGGAGCAGTGGGGTGGGCAGGGAGGCACAGCCAGGATGTGTGCATGCAGAGCGCAGACTGATCGTGTGCCACCAGGCAGCATGCACAGTTGCATACCGCTGCCACCGATTGTGTGCATGCAACCGAACCGCCAGCATCATGCATACAAACTGCACACGTGCAACCAGCAACATGGCAACCAACCTGCAAGCTGGAATGCACACAATCAGCATGCAGCGAACACGCTACATCAATACAGCGCTGCACTGCAGGCGGGTGCAGGGGTTACGCATTGTTGTCGAGCGCAGTGCATATGCGCTGGTGCCTGCTGCTGCTGAGCATTGCCTTACCTTGAGCACTCGGTCCTGGTTGGTGGCTGTGGCAGCAGCGATGCTGCCTGCTGCCTGCCGAACCCGCAGGCTCTGCTGCTGCACGGTGCCGTTTGCAGCCTGAGACGACTGCGGCTTTAGCTGGCGCTGCTGCTGCTGTTGGTCGGCCTGCTGCTGCTGCTGCTGCTGGTCCTGGTCCTGCTGCTGGCAGTCCATGTTGATCACCTCCAGGAACTCGCTCATGCCCATGCAGGGGAATCGGTTATCGGATTCCCCCCCCCCGAACCCCTTGACTTGCATCGCGGCCGCAGTGGCTTGTATGTCCACTGTGAAAGGAATTGACAAGCATCCATGTCACCATTTGCAAGCACAGCGTAGCGCGTAATGACATCGTTGCGCTGTCGTTACTGATGGCGGCATGAGATGCATTTGGGACAGGCTGGTCAAGACCGAGACGTTGGACTGGCCACGTGCACATTCAGCCACACACACACAGACTTACACACCGCCATGCACGCGCTGTGCTGTGTATCGTACGCCCACTATAAGTTATCACAGCGCGCTTCCACAGTGATAGCGCTCACACAGCTGCACTCTAGTGAAGGAGCGCGCACACATAAAATCTACAGTAGGGGCCATGAGCGGGGTAACACTTACTGGATAGGATGTTGACGGCGGTGTTGGCGTTGTAGCCAAGCGAGCCTGTTGGAGTTTAGGGTTTTGGGAGTAGGATGTGGGCCAGCAGCCGGCACGTACTGCGCCCACTAAGCGCGCAGCGGAAAGCACAGTGTGCCTCACGTGCGTGCTCATGCAACCGTGCAAACGCGGCAAGAACCGGACAAACGGTGTGAAGCAGCCCTCCTGTAGAGCCGGCAAGCGCACCCAGTAGGTTTTTGCAGTTGTGTGCATGCACTCGTAAAGCACGTGGGTGTACTGTACGCATGGTCGCATGCGCCCGGCATACGCTGTCCAAGTCGGTGGACATTGCATTGCACAACCCAGCTGCATGCAGCATAGGTGGTCTCTGCCACGACCAACAAAGCTTCCAGGCTTACTTGAGTCGATGCCCTGTATGGGTGTTGACCCAGTGAACTGGAAGAAGAGGTCGTCGAGCATGGACTTCACCTCCAGCGTGTTGTACGTGTAGTCAAACAAACCGCTCTCGAGACCGTACACTGCGCACCAAGAAGCACCGCTAATCAAAATGAGAAACTGGTACTTGTGTCGAGTTTTGCTGAGCATTACATGGTCAGGCCAGCTGTCAGGGCGCCCACTAACCTGACCAGAAAAAGAAGCGCGCCAGAAAGTAGACGGTGCTGTTCCGAGGATAGCTCGCAGCCCATTCACTCGGTGACATACAGGCTCGCTCACTTGATAAGTATTGGTTTTTGACCTGTGAACAGCAGCGCAAAGCAGCTGTTCTGCTGTAAAGCTTTTCGTGGTGCCAGCAGGCGGAAGCGAAACCATGCTGGGCAAGAGGTGAGGGTCACTTGCCTGTTGATTCAAACGTGATTGCAAGTCGGCTACCGAACGAAGGAACTGCTGCTTCCGCGTGACGGTCACTTCATTCCGTGCAGTGTTGTTGAGCGGCCCAAGGAGCGCAACTTGCTTTTCCAGCGCAGCAATACGTGCCTGCATGTTGCAGCAACTAAGTTACGTAACGGCACTGGAACACTATGAATGCAAAAAAGGCATGTTTGCCAGTCCAGGTTGACTGTGAGTACGTGCCTTAGCTTTTTCCAGCAAGTGTTGCTTCTCCGCGTCCCCATGACCGAGTAGGTAAAGGACCAGCACCAGAATGCCTATAGAGAGGCCACAGCTTGCTACGATGGCAAGGAAGCTTGTGGTTATGAGCACCATTGCTTTCTCCCGCACCGGACAACACAAAGAGTGAACTCCGAGGCAGCATAGAGCGGTGGCAAAACTCCGAGCTGTGACTTGTTGTTAAAAAGGACTGAGAGTTGCCACCACATGTATCGAGGGAAATGGCTAAATTGTAAATGGCGTTAAGTGGACGTACTGCAGCGCATTGGCCTTGGACTTGGACTGAACCGCGATGAAGGTCAACAACATACAGACGCACCACTCACCAGCGGACTCCACCTTCACACCTGTCAGACTACACCCCGTACTAGGGTTACAGCATGTTTTCCGGGCTGCAAAGTTATGGACACGGCCACTCTGGCACATCAAAACAAATATTTATGCGTTAGGTGAAAGCAACACGGATGGGAGGACCAAAGGAAGCGTGGCCAGATAGCACAAAGGAGAAAGCTGAGGTCTGGTCAGGGACTGGCCCCGTGGATGCTTCACTGACGGGTAACCACGTCAGCACTGGTGTGGCTAATGGCAAAGCGCTGCAGAAGCCCGGGGCTGCGGACCAGACAGCAGTGCGTAACCATGGACTTGGCAGCAAAAGTTTTGGAGTGGACAAGAGAGGCGCCAACCCCAACTCTCAGAAGGGCGCGCCATCGCCATGGCAAGCTGTAAGCGCATGCAAGGTCGCACTCAGGCGTGTCTTGCTGTACGCCTTTGTTTAGACACTTGGCAGTTGGGGTAACAAGACTGCGTTCTGTGTCGCAGGTGCTGTTTGGGTACGATGCGATTGCAAACGCTGCCTGGTTCTTCCTGGGCGTCGGGAAAGCCATACTGGTATCGCCATACTATCGAACAACCCGCTCAGCAGTAATGTACATATTCGACGTTGTCACGGACTGTGAAATTGTCAACGTGAGTGCCCTGATTGCAGGTTGCTTCTCCAGCGCTTGAGCCTGCGCGGCACAGTGGCGTCAGTGCTTGACTGAGACACTTGTTTGACTGTCGGCTGTCGATGTCGCAACGAACCTAGAAGTCGCCCTGCTGCAGCTGTTCGTGCTCTTTTACTCAGCCACGACCCACAATTTTCACTAGGCCATGACCCACAAATCCCTTGCACAGCACCATCCGTGTGCGGAGGCCAGCAGCTGTCGGCGGACGCAATGTGAAATTATCATAGCACCGTCAGGCGTCCGCTGCAGCCTTCGGCCTGCGCCACCAACAGGGCCAGTGGAGGATGGCTCTGCACATGTGTTCTGCCATGCACAGCATGTGTCCTGCAGCTGCTATGCTCGGTGTCTGCGCATGTTCTGCATGTCTGTTCTGAATGTCTTCAAGTTGCGTGCCTGCGGGTGCGTTCCGCGCACAGGTGACATTCAAAGCCCGCAAGTACGTGTTTGCGGCGCTGTCCATCGTGTTCATCACGTCCCACATTATCGTGACCGCCTGCCTGCTAGCGCACCACTGGTGGTCCACGGGCAAGCTCGACGTGTTCATCGACCCGGAGCTGCGCCAGGTCATTCATCGGCGCCAGGGCCACAGCCTCACCACCTACCTGCTGCGCTGGTGCCTGCTGCTGGTGCTGGGCGCAACGCTGCTGGCGGCGTGCGTGATCATGGTGCCCTTCATCGACGTGCTGCTGCTGTTTGGCTCCTTCCCATCCTTTTACGACAGTGAGTGGCGGCAGACGCAGACGCGCAGCTTAGGGCATGGGTTTTGGGTCTAGGGTCTAGGGGTCTAGGGTCTAGGGTTTGGGGCGGTCCTTCCTGTCCTTCTACGACAGTCAGTGGTGGTGGCAGCAGACGCACTGCAGGCGCACGCGCGGCTTAAGGCATGCCCCAACGCCTTGCTGTTGCTGGCATGTGCTCTCAAACAGCATTCCTCTCATTCCCGGTTTCCCATGTATCATCTCTTACGGTATGACCTTCACAGTCTTATGGTATCAACTGGACATGGGTTCACCTCCTGCGCTCCGTTGCTGGCCATGTGACTCGAGCCTCCTGGCGTGGCCTGTCCACCATGCGCGTTGCTGTTAAAGATATGCATGCATGTTTGTGGTGCATGCATGTATGCAGGTCTGGGCTTGGATTCGGAGTTCATGGTGCAGTACGGCCTCATCCGCACACCCCTGGTGAGCATTAGCTGCTGGGTGGTTGTCTGGTTGAGGATGGATTATGGCGCCTGCTGGAACAAATCCGAGCACAGCCAGCATGATGGGCGAATGAATGGGGCTGAAGTTCAGCCGTTGAACCACACACGCTCCTGCTGGGGCACTGCCTATTCGCTGGCTTTGGGATGCTAGGTCCATCAGCGCGTGTATGTGCGTCCATTACTAGACGAGAGGGAGGCATGCTTGGGCACCTGGAAAATTAATGAAAGCGGTGTGTGTGTGTGTGTGTGTGTGTGTGTGTGTGTGTGTGTGTGT
>BDDA01000463.1:27589-93960 GCA_001662385.1 Chlamydomonas asymmetrica | reverse complement strand
GGGGGGGGGCATCATGGGGAAAGGGGGAAGCACGACAAAATGGTACAGCGCAGGGCAGGCTCGCGCTAAGGGTGGACTGCATGCCAGCCCAAAACAAGTATACGGTATCCACATACGGCCAACGGCAACGGCATTACAAATGGCAACCCGACATCGGGCACGCGTTCGCCGCCCACCACAGCGCTAGCGTACGCGCTCAATCATACGGTCTCAAGCTTCATGCGTGCCCAAAGCCTGAAGCGCCTTTGCGAAGATTTCAGGGCCACGACAGCACGCATAAATGCCACGCACAACATCCAACAGGCAACACAATAAGCTGCCAACAGCAGACCACAACAGCCACAACCCATCAAATTCACCAACCTATCAACCTGTCACGACACAGGCATCAATGTGCCCCGATTCCCGCAAGACAGCGGCATTCCAGCACACGCGCAACTGCAAAGCCGCCCGGGCGGCATGAGGGCTTCACCGCCGCATGGCAGGGCGAGCCACGGGCCGCACAACGCTCAGGCCCCCCGCTGCCAACCGGCCAGCGCAGCGTGTACCCGCCACCCCACCCTCTGATCACCCATGCAGCGACGGGAACACCATCATACAACATTCATAGGGCAAAAGGCGGATGTCCATAACAATCAAGGCCCCACAGCTGCGGAGGCGCGTACTACGCAGATGAACCCATTGAAGCATCAACTCGGTAAATCCTTCCATTTGGCGCCGCCAGTGGCGGAGGAAGTCCCGCCAGGTGCACGTGGCGCTTTGTACTGCCTGTACTGCCTGTACTGCCTAGCGCCTCTCCTTGCGTGTGGACATGAGGAGTGCGGAGTATGTGAGTAAGTGGACGCCGCCGAGGTAGCCCAGCAGGATGACCGCCTCGCGCCACATCTTGGTGTCCATCTCAAAGTACTCCAGGATGTGGGTGGTGTTGATGTAGCAGTCGGGCCCGGGGTCCGACAGCAGGCGCTGCGAACAGCAAGCGAGGGGGTGCAGAACGCACACAGGTCTCAGTAAGGCAATGCAGCGAGCCGCCCCGACAGGAGCACACGCAACACACGTACAAGTCAAGGATTGAATGCGCAATGCATGTCAGCTGATGGCATCCGTCCTGACTGCCTCTCAGGTTGCTAATTGGCCTGTATGCATACACATCCTCAAAGAGCCCACCACCCATTCCTACAGTTCCCCGCCCATAAAGCCACACTCAAGCCCAATGCTACACTGCTGAATGCTGGTTTGCCGCCACCTCACCTGCAGGATGGTGGTCTGGATGGGCGGCACGCTTGGCAGGAAGGCGGGCACGGAACCAAGCACGTCGGTTCCGAAACCATCGGCGCAGCTCCACTTCTGGTTCTTATATTCCGCAACTGCGCAGCGCACAGCAACTTGTCCAAGTCAATCACAAGAAAATCCAGGTGTTGCTAGGCTCTGATGCAGCAGCGTATGCATGCATACTGCATAGAGTATCATCTAGGGAATAATGTGCTGTGCCTCGCGCATGTGTAGCATGAATGCATGATGCGTATCGGCCCGCCTAATGCGCACGTACTGACCTGACAAACCCTGGAAGGCCCAGTTGCCGGCAGAAAACCATTTGAGGGCCGTTGGCATCCACTGCATCGTCATCATGTGCAGCGGGATCTGCAGCGAGCAAGCACACCAACCACACCACACATGCAGCTCACAATTGACGGATATGCGCGCTGTGCAGGCGGTCGATGCAGGTCCCATTCCTGCCATGAACAGATCATGCGCTCCCCGCAACCAACGTCAAGGGAGAGCATGCAGGAGGGGGGCGGGCAGGAAGCAATGCTGTAGCGCCGGTGTCAAGGGCAGGCGGCTGGTACTGCCACCACTGGATACCACATGGGAGGGTAGATGCATGGCAGGGTGCGTGGGTTTGGACCAGCGGGAAGCCGGTAGCGGGACTGCAGGAGCCAAACAGGCAGTGAGATTGCCACGAGGTCGACAGTACAAGCAGTGCGGTAGCCGTGAGTCCACCTCAAGACCGCTGCTTCCAGACCGGCATCATAACCACTACACTACATGTGGGGTTTTAGCTAAAGCCGAGTGGCTGGACACATCATGAGCAGCCAGTCACATTCGAGTGCTTACCAGTCACACACCAACATGCAGCAGAACGTGCAGCGGAATATCCATGTTCAGTGGAAAGGTAAGGATTGAATCCCTTGTGTTGACTTGTACTCACGAACTTGACTTGTACTCACGATGTAGTTGCCCATGAGAATCTGGATGGCTGTCCATGTGACTGCCAGCATGAAGGCAGCGTCCTGGTTGGGTGTCGCCAGAGCGGCGCAGTACAACACCTGTACCGCACGGCATGCCGCGCACCGTACAGAAGGGCATAACAGCACATGTGCTCACCACCTAAGTGGCTGTCGGACCAGGCGCAGCGGCTTCATGCGCCTCTCTTCCAATAATGAATTTATGCGTGGACGCCTCATCTTGCCTGTCATGGATTTGTGCTGAGCGAAATCAAGCAGGCACACATGGCTTCCAGACATACATGCAGAGTTGCATACAGACTTTTGTATAAATGCCACATACGTCCATGCAGACAAACAGGGCGCATACCGGGTTCATCAGCAGTCAAGACACACATTCGTTGCTGCACGTGAGCAAAATCAATGGGATTCATATGGCGTGGTGGGTCCGCGGCATATCCGCATATGCCACACGCCCGGGGGAGGCGCACACCGCACGGCCCCACGGGAATCACACTGTACGGCCCCTTTCTAAGGAGCCTCTTCCTGGAACACATCGCTGCCTTCAGGGCTGCAGCCACTTGAGCCACTCCCCCCCTCTCACTTGAGAGGAGATGAGGTAGAGCAGCGCCATGATGGCTACGTGGTAGAAGAACTCCGCGGCGGAGTGGCGGAGGCCCGCCATGCCGTACACCACACCCGCAAACACCAGCGTGTTGACCAGGCCGAACGGAGCCACCGCCAGCACCTGCACAGCCGCACGCCATGATAGTACCGTACATGAAGCGCACGCGTCACTCACAGGTCATTGCTGTGGCTTATCGTACTACTGGTACCGACAGCGTACTATATTGAGGCTGTAAGGTGTAAGGTTGCATGTACCGCGCGTCAGGTCCGTGTGCACAAGGTAGAATGGTGGAGGCACTGCCATTGCATATTTGCATTGCACCCGTATTCTGCCGCACAAGACGTTGTCAGCACTCCTGCCACATGGCAATGCACAACAACTCTAGGGGCACGAATTGCTCATGCAGTACGGTATGACGATTCACATGAGCCTAGAGCTCTGCAAGTCTGTACTGCCAACTCCACCTTGGCGGTGTAGTACGCTGACGGGCGGTACATCTTGCTCGCCACATCAGCAAGGTAGTACTGCTTGTCGCTGGTGTACAGCGACATGTACACGTACGGCAGCAGCAGCAGCACGCACGTCTCGATGAACATGACGTCCAGGCGGCCCCTGCGCAGCAGCACACAAAGGCGGCATGCAGCAGACGCGCCGCACCCTTGCCACATGCACTGTGAAATCAACCATTTCGTCTTGTATCACTACATTCACTAGTGCGTGTGCTATGACACAAGAGCATGATGCAGTGCACGCAATCTTTCGTGTCCTGCAACCCCACCCATCCACCAGCTCCCTTGCCCCTCCCCCCCTCCCCGTTCCCCTCATTAGCCATTCTGTGGGCAAAATGATCAAAGAGTCACACTCTCAGTACTTCCCAACTGCCTCAACGCACACGCTCGACGAACCCTATTAACAGACCAGAGCACTGATCCGGCCCTCATCGTTATGTAATGTCAGTTTGACAATGTCGCATAGTTTTCCACAGCCGAGGCAATCACACACTCGCCACCCTCAGATGCAGTTCCCATCATCACGCATACGCACACTACACCACCCCACGGAAAGCAATCTGCATGGGCCCACGGGAACCAAACTTTCCTAAACACACTCCCCGCTCGCCATCGGTCAGGTCAGGCGCAGTCTCGATCTACGCATACGCATATTCACACTGCACGGACCACGGGAATCTCACTTCAGGGCCCGACGGGCGCCCCTTTCTATCACACAAAACCCACCTGAGGGTCTCCAAGTAGGACGGCAGGTTGTAGAAGATGAGCCCGATCACCATGGCCACCCATGTGAACACCAGCATGCGCCCCGCCACGTCAGCGGGGTTGCGCGTCAGCGCCAAGACCTCCCGCCACATCAGCACGCGCACCTGGCCGCACCAACCCACAGGCGCGCGCCACTGCGCCTTCTGCGCCGCCGCCGTCAGCTTTGCTGGTTCCGGAGCGTATCCCGTGCTTGCTCCGAAACCTGCGTTACCGGGCTGGTATGCTGCGATCTGGGTCTCCTCCTGGGCGGAAGGGGGGATAAGGCAGGAAGGCAGGAAGGCGCCGAGCGTGGAGGTGAGGCCCGCCTGCCTGTGCTTTCGGCGCTGCTGCTGCTGGAATGATCGCTCCGCCGCTTGCCACCGCGCGTCCAGCGCATCCATTGTTCCGAGCACCCTCACCACCGCGGGTCCCGGCAGGGCGCTGACCGCAGCGTCGCTGTCAGTGCTGCCACCCACAGGCACATCAGGGCCTGCGCTAGTCCGCTTCACGTCCACAGCTCCAGGAGTGCTGCTGTCAGGTGTGGGTGTGGGAACGGAGGGCGTGTAAGCTGGGTTGGCAACGGGCGAGGTGGCGCTCGAGTGATCTGCGTCTTGGATCAGATCCACGACTCCGTTGTGAGATGTGTAGTACTCCAGGAAGGCCTCGGCGGATTGCTCCACCTCCGTACTGGTCGTCATCATGCGGCCGTAGAAACGCTGCATTGCAGTACAAGTGTACGGCAGACAACAAGATATCAAGCTCAGACGCTTCAATAGCAGACGGCGTAGAATCACATGGCCTTGCAAGCCGCGGAAGCCTGGTGAAGCAGCTGCAAAATCAATGCGGCCTCCCCCCAACTCCCTCCCGTGTACACAGGTTCTAGGGTAGCATTCACACCGTACAAACAGACAAACCTGGACTCGTATACATTGTGCATGTGTTTGGCATCCTAGGTCTGGCCCAAGTAGGTCTCACCTGCGGCTTGGGGAAGCCCACGTTGACGAGGTCCATAACCCAGTCAGACGCCAGGCCGTGCCGGGTGGCGCTGTAGGGGTAACCCAGCTTGCCGGTGAACCACGGCACCATGCTGGTGCGAGGGCCGAAGTACAGCATGCGCCCCTGACTCAGCACCTGGACCTGCAGTACAAGCATGCAGTGCAGGGGGGGGGGGGAGGAATGAGAGCGGATGAAATCATGTGACACATATGGGTGTTGCAGGGGTGTGGCATGGGGCGGCACCACATGGTAAACCACACATGCATGCGGTCATGTTGACGCCAGCGTTCCCCGCAGGTTGTGCAGGCTGACCAGGTGAGAAGCCACGCACCAGACGACATACAGCGTGTGGCCTGAAGGCCTCAAGGGGTCAAGGTGCTGTATGGGCACGCACACACGCACGCGCCCGTGCACATGCATGCCAACTGTTGTAGCAGTTGGAAGCGTGGGACGCGGTGAACAGTGCCAAAGTCTACCCAGTTCTACAACCAACACCGGCTGGTTCCAAAGCACGGTAGATTTTGGCGCAGCTCTCCGTGCCCCACGCTTCCGACTGCTACAAAGGCACGCCCACAGCAACAAGGGGACAACAGGTCGCAGTGGCGATCTTGTTCCTCAACCGCCCGGCGCATTCTCTTTCACTGCCCATATGTACACCCACATATGCTGCTTGCACAAGCGCATGCCCCTTGGGCGCTCCTTCTGACAAATGCTGATTGTTGCACACGCGCTATGCCGTCACTCACTCACTCATGCCCACATCGCTAGCCACCATGTTCAATCGAGTGAATCGAATCGATCCGTGGCCCACCTTTGAGAACATGCCCCATATGGCGGAGCGCGGCTGGTGGATGGAGGTCACCACGCAGTGGCCGGCGTCCGCGATGGCCGCCATGTAGCGCATCACGCCCAGCGCCGCCGCCGAGTCCAGGCCGGAGGTGGGCTCGTCCAGGAACACCAGGGAGGGGGTCGCCAGGATGCCTGACGCATGCACATTGTACGCCTATTAGTTACAGTCATTGGTTGCAGTACTTTCGCCTTTAGGGCTCCGCAGGAATGGCTGACGTTGCTGATGCACACAATTCATACAGTCATACCCCATGAACTGCTCACATGAACGTTTCAGGGGTGGCCAACAACCACTGGACCTGCACGTGCACAGCAGGCTGATCAAGCCACTAAGAACTCGACAAAAGCCACATATTCAATGCACATGTGAGCCCCTTGTGCTGCGGACCACACAGCAAACAACCGCCTTGTGCGCGCCAGAGCAAACAAGATGGGACACTGGAACGACGCCAGGCTGCCCTGGCAGAGCTTGTCTGGCCACCCTCGCCTTCCACCACACAGTACTGCAGGTGCTCTTTGTGGCTGCCATGCAAAGCAGGCATGCGTGTATGCGTGTGTGAGTGCGTGTGCTCACCTGCCGCCAGCCCGAGGCGCTTGCGCTCCCCACCCGACAAGCCCCTCAGGAACAGACCGCCCGGTAGATGTCCCCCCACCTGGAGAGGTGATGATAGACAGGCAGGCAGCACACACGCCCACCCATTACAAAGCAGGTACGCATGGTAAACGAGATGCCTGCATTAAAGCGAGAGGCTGGGAGCAGGCCGTTGCATGCGGGCCTCGGCCCAATGACAGAGCATTCTGGACACCCTACCCAGGAATCCGCTATGCTGTCACCATATGGTAGGTACTGTCGTCACGGCAAAGTGTGGTCCACCTCAACGAAGTGCGGTCCACACTTCGGAGCACCAAATTGTTGAAATTTGCACATTACGCAGGTTGGCAGCATTAGCGTGCCACGTGTCAATTGATCCATGTGTGTTATGTTACATCAGGAGCATGTTGGCCGAACTCCCCCAGATGGGACCAGGCGAGCAGAAGAGGTTCACCAAGCTATCACCGTGTATGTACATTTGCGTGCCCCTTGTGCGCCTACCAGCGTGGCGCGGTGCTTGCCCAGGCCCATGGCCTCCAGCACCTCCCTCACACGCTCCTGGCGGGCGGCGCGTG
Source organism: Chlamydomonas asymmetrica (assembly GCA_001662385.1). Taxonomy (NCBI): domain Eukaryota; kingdom Viridiplantae; phylum Chlorophyta; class Chlorophyceae; order Chlamydomonadales; family Chlamydomonadaceae; genus Chlamydomonas; species Chlamydomonas asymmetrica. The sequence continues at coordinate 86,845 of BDDA01000463.1, read as the reverse complement.
GCAGAGCCGCCGGCCGCACCAGCGCCGCGCGGAAGGCCATCACCTCCTCAGCGCTCAGAGTGGGCAGGAAGTTGTCGTCCTGGCGCCAGGCAGTACACCAAGCAGTACAGCAGTACACCAAGCAGTCAGTACACCAGGCAGTACACTAGGCAGTCAGTACACCAAGCAGCAGCCAGCAGGTAGAAGTTGAGATGTTGGCCCCACACAGGGGTCAAGCCAGCACGAGCCAAGATCGAAAAGTCGTTGACGGCCGACCCAACTGCCAGCAAATTGCAGGTCAGACTGCAAGAAAGAACTATATGGTAACTGAAGTAGGCTTAGGCGGTGTCCTCGCTGCAACAGGCACTGGCAAACGCTCCAGACAGGATGCACTGGGGCGGATGCTCCATGTGCGTTCGTTGCTTCACTTATCACGCGAGCAGCGGAACAACGAACGCACACGGAGCTTGCGCCCCCTTGCGGTTGGAGGAATTGACGCAAATAGGCGCGCGCACTCTCCAGCCCAGTCCTTCACTAAGCCCCATGCTCAAGCATCTGCCATACACGCCGGTATGCCAAGCTCGCATCCATTGAACGATGTCCACAACCAACAGTTGCTGGAGTTGACACCCTACCTGTACTGCTTACCTGCGGTACGTATGCAACGTTCCTGCGGTACTCGTCCTGGCTGAGGCTGCTGACTGTACTGCCTGCAGTACCACCGCTCCTGGCACCTCCAGGGGTGATATTCGAAGGTGCCGAGCCGCGCTGGTGCTGCGTCAAGCAGCCCACCTTGCGCAGCAGCCTCCCCGTACTGCCACATGGGACTGTGGTCTCGCCGGCTGAGGGGGCGGTTTCGGAGCTTGGGGATGTGGTCAGGATGGACAGCTGGGGCCCTTCAAAGCCTTGGAGTGGCCTGCCGTCAACTGTCACCTGCAGTACAACATGCAGTGCAGTACCAAGATGAGCTGTGAAGGGTTCTGTACTGCACCTGTTGGTCAGCACTGCGATGTAAATGGTGGGCCGCACACATGCACGCATAGCTAACTGGGGCCAGTTCAGTTCGGAGTACCAATGTACACCAGGCAGCACACCGTGTGCATGGGATACACTTTGCACCAGGCTGATTAGCTTTCTTTTCATGGATACAAAACGAAGTATAAGAAAAGCCCTCCCCTACATACAGCACACGAGGACACATTGAAAAAGGGGGGAGGGGTGTGGCGGGGGGAGAGTTGATGCTGACTGCTGACCTGGCCTGAGAGCTTGCCAGTGGCCTTGCGTCCTGCCAGTATGTCCATGAGGGTGCTCTTGCCTGCGCCGCTGGGCCCCAGCAGCGCCACCAGGTCGCCGCCGCCTGCGTAGCCATACACACCCTGCAGCGGCAGCAGCAGGGCATGCATGCATGCATGCACACGGCACACATGCCCACAGTCCACCACTACACCAGCACACCGTATCCATTGAGCACAGCAATGCATATGCACAGTGGATCACGGTACATGCACGATACATGCATAATGCATGCACAATGCATGCATAGGCAAAGGGTCAAACACCAATCCTGGCAAGCAGGGCAGGTGGGGCACGCTTCCCTCGGCCATGTGCAGGGTGTGCAGAGCGCGCGTGCAGGCACAGGCGGGATCGGCACTCAACGGCCACACGCATTCCTTGAATAGATTAGTTATAGGCTGTACAGGCAATACAGGCCGAGGGCGTCGGGCTGCATCCTGCACTCCATTACGCATGCGCGGTGGGCCCACGACGTGTGGTGGGTGGCTCACCCACATGGCACCGCGATTATTGAGATTTCAGCGTGCAGCTCGCACCTGCAGCACCATGCGCTCCCCCTGCGCGGTCGGGTAGGTGCAGCCGAGGTCACGCCACTGCAGCTGCATGCGCTTAACGCTGCTGCTCGCTCGCCGCACCACCGCCACGCGGGGTAGCTCCTCGTCTACCACCACCTCATCAACGCGCCTGTTGCCGTGCTGCCGATTTCCTTTGACACCAGCAGCAGCGCTGGGGGCAGCACCATCGCCTTGACCATCAGCTTCCGCGCTGCTGCCGTCGATCAGGTGCATACCGCTAGGCGCTTCCACATGTGTCGTCGTGATGCCAGGGTGTGCGTGCTTCTGCTGACTCAGCTGCCTCTGAAAGCTAACGGTCTTCTTGTGCCTGGTATTGAGGCCTGTGGAGGGTGCGGATGCAAGGCTCGTCCCACTCACAGCGGCCACGTCAGCGCCGTTTGAATCCAGTGCCGCAGGATTGACAGCTGCGTTTGAACTAGCTGTGCAGCTGTCGTCCTCCTCCTCTGGGCCTGCAGGCGGCAACGCCGCTGCTGCTCCCTTTCTCATCCCCTGCTGGAGCCCGTTGCTGTGCAGACGCGTCAGCGCAGCCGCGTTTGCCGCAGGCGTCCCCGCAACGGCTTGCGTCGCTGCTGCTCTTCGTGCCGCCTCAGCATAGCGGCGCGTCGCCTCCGGAACCTGCTCAACAAGCTGGACAGCTCCTGGCGCATTGCTGCAGTTATTGCCAGTGCCGTTGTGTTCATCGCCTGCATCGTTGCCATCACTGCTGGTGCCGTTGTGGCGACGAAAGGATGCTGTGGATGGCGCGACGTTGGCTATGTAGGGCGTGTTGCGGCGCGACACCTTGGCGTCGGCTTTGCTGCCGCTGCTGCCATGCGAAGCGGTGGGCACACCTGTGCATTGACAGCGTGCGTTGATAGCGTGTGTGAAAAAGCAACCTACGCTCAACCCCAGCTGAACTCTTCACGTACATGCATGGAGATGAAATTGCAACCATAATGAGGTTTGCATGTGGGGATTTGGACGTGCTTTGCCTGCCCCAATGGGTAAGTTCAGCTGCTGTATGCGCCCGCTGCTGCCAAGGTCTCCTGCCAGCGACACCGCCCAGCGCCGGCTGTGGCTAGCACAAATCGATGCAGTTGATGCGTTGCAAGCTGCCAAGTGACCCATTTGCAAGAAGCTCACCTCTACCACTGGTGTCAGCAAGCTCAGCAGCACCTGCGGGCTGAGCGGACCAAGCTGTCTTCTTATGTCCAGCCGCAGGGGCGCCTCCGTCGGTGTCTCCATCCAGGTCAACACGCCACTTGGCCCACGGCACAAAGCGGGACCACCAGAGCAAGGTGCCCCTGCTGTCAACTTCCCCGCCAACCTCTGATGATGAACCCGAGTCTCCTGTCACCCCAAGCGCCGGCCCCAGCCGCGCCCACGCGCGGTGACAAGGCGCAGTCAGCCGCCCCCAGGTGCGTCGCGCCTTGCCGGCTGCTGCTGGGTTCATCAGCAGGTATGCTTTGATGAGCCAGACGGCAGAGAAGACGTGCGCAAACACAAACAGAGGCACCCAGAGCTCTGTCCATGACCCCTGGGCGAAGTGTATGTTCAGGGCTTCCTCTGTAGTCGCTGCTGACGCTTGGGGTGACACACCGCTGCTGCCTGTGGCCCCTATTGGTCCTGCTGCTGAAGAGGCCATGGTGGCTTTCCTTCAGAGGTATGCGCGTGCCAACTGCTGCCGTCTGACCGCTGGCAGCTGCGTGTCGCACACCGGGCAGAGGAAGTTCACCGTATTATGCTCTTGACATGTTTACAGAGCTTTTGCAATAGCAGCCTTGCTGGCTGGTAAGCCTCTGGCTTTGGGTGCAGCGGAAAATGACACGATGGGAGGCCAGCGGTGTGGCATTGTGCGTAAAAGGCATCTGCTGGCTGTTCGATTACACTACTGGAGTCATCAACCCGTCCAAGCAACCAGCCACAATTGTTTCATCCATGACAGCCTATCAGGCGTCACATCAGGTACATCGGGCCAGGACTGATTGTTGGCCAAGTAGGCCAAGTGATGCAAAGCCAATCAATCATCAGGCCAGCGCGTATGGTGCACATCTTTGGTCCGCTCTCAGGCTGTGCGGATGGGATAATTTGCTCCCCAGCTGCAGGCATTGATCACCAACGCATTCGTTGCTGTGCGCCCTAGCAGACACAAGCAACGCACGCATGATCCCTTACATGCAGCCGCGTCTGCTAGTGGGTTATAATGTGCTTCCCCTCGGCGCCGACCTCATCGCCCGCGCGCTGACCGGGGTATCCGGCAGCACCAGCAGCAGCCTGTTTCTGCTGCTGCTGCTGCTGCTGGTGAACGCGTGCGGCTAGGTCGTCGTATCCGCTCGTGCCGTACTGACCACCACGTGTTGTATTCGCGTTGACGTCCGCTGCCAGTTCCGAAGCGTGCTTGGCGATGCCGCTCACTACGGCAACAACAATGGCAGCACGGAGGTGAAGGCACGACCAGAGTCCTGATACTGCTGTGCAAGTGTGGGCTAGATGCTGTATCTTAGGCCCAACAATGGGGTTACTGACTTAAGCTGCCAGTGAGCAACGCCAAGAGACACTCGCCTACACCCGGCATACGCATACGCCTCTTGAGCAGGCAGCAGGGTACGCATACAGTCTCACGACTCTCACCATCGGTTCCAGTGGTGTGTGCTGCCTGTGGTTGCTCGAGTGCTACTGGGTTCTGCAGGCCAGAAGGCTCCTGCCACTCCGCGCCACGCGCTGGTTGCTCTGCGGGGTCGACATGCGTGTCCAGCGCCACCGGCTGCACGCGCCCAGTCCTGCTATCAGCCATTCCTGGCACAAGCACTGACAGCAATGTACGCGTGCTGGGGCTCCAAGGGAGTTCCAAGAAGAAAGAGAGTGATGCGTTGTGAGCGTGCTGGGGCCGTGTGTGACGTCAACAGGACGCCAAGAGGGGCAAACAAGGACAAATGTGCGGTCGGTTCTGTGCGCTGAGCAACCACAAGTCCAACAGGCAGGGCCAGACAAGGCAAACCGCTTCACGATGTGGACACGCAGAGGAGCATCCACAAGCTCAGGCGTCGAGGGCATCAGACAGGGGATGGCGGGCTCGGTAATCGTTGCAATGCATGACACGCTCACCAACACAGTGCGCATTGCGAATGACGTGCACATTGCAAATGACGTGCGCATTGCAAATGACGGCGCTGTGCACCCAACACGGTCAAGGGTTGCTGGCTCATGACCCACAAACCACAATGCCCTGCTTCAAACGTCCCAGCACCACGCCTGCAACGGCCCGAGCAGGCATGTTGCATTCCTTAGCAGGCTGCATGGCCCCGCCTGTCCTACGTGCTTGGCTGGGCGTCCAGCCAGTACAGCAGCATACAAACCACCAGCGTGACTGCCCCACTTTCCGGTACCGGCATACACCCAGCACAGCTAAGCCTGGCTAAGCTTATTCGAATGCGACGGCGTCACCCCTGGGTCTGTCGTCAGCGATGCCAGTGCGTGGTCGCTGAACGAGGTTGATGCTGACGACCACGTGTGGTGCAGAACGGAACCTATAGCACCATGAACAGCCTGCAGGAATGTTCTCGGTGCCTCCTCAGGTGCTCCATACCCCATGAACACAACGAACACGTCCACACAGCCACCACCTCGGTGTGCCTATAAGCTCTCTTTGTGCCTGGCTGGGTGCAGCACAAGCTACAGGGCCACCTCAGCTCTTTTGTTGAATACAAACTCTACGGCATCAATCAGCCACTTTTGCGTCAACTACCAAAGCAGGCAAAACTCTATCCGCGACCCGTATTGCACCTCAGAAATAACGCCCAGCAACCCCAGCCACGGTCCGCGCCAGTATGCACAGCATGAGGCACGGGTTGGCATCGCTCGCGCGACCTGCCAGCTTCAGGGGTGCTGCGCGTGCAAGGAGCGCCGCTGGAAGGCTCCTGGGACGCATCGGATCGACCTACATGCTTTGCGTCATGACCGCTGTGGCTGTGGCATTCAGCGTTGCAGCAGTTCGTAAGTCCAGAGATGCCAGCGTACAGCATGTCATGCACAATCGTCGTTGGTCCTCATGCGGGTGCCTCAGTGTAATCAAAATGGCATTCCGATGCAAGTTGCTCACCTGTGCATTGAGATGTGCTGTGTGTGCTGAATACGCCGCCTACATTCAAAACTGTACGCAGAGGATGGTGAGGCGTGCCTACTGGCGTTTGACTTTGATGGCACCATCCAGTAAGGCCTGCTGTGGTTTGCCTTGCCACTGATGTCGGCTTGAATCGCCTATGATCCGTGCATACTGCGGTCAGCGTTGTCGTCATGGCACTAAGCGCTGCCCTCATGCTGGTGCTGTGCCACGTCATCGTTCATCCCCGACACCGACGCCCTGCTAGGCAGACGGGTACGTGCAAGCTGGGCGCTGCGCCTTCGTTGTTGGCCCAGTGAAATGTTAGTATGGTGCTTGCATGCATGAGGTGGTGCATAACGCATGCACGTACGCACACATGCACTGACGCACTGCTACACACGCACGCGTATACAAGCTGCACGGCCCCACGCGAACCACACTCTATGGCTCCACAGGATGAACGTATCACCACAAATGCTTGGACAAACACACTTGATTGCCTAAAGCAGAGCTCTGGTGATTCCCTGCCGTACTCATAGCGTTCCTGATTGCCGCTTATGCTGCGCAGGTGGACGTATAGGTTCGGACCTCTGGTCGATATTTACTGATGCTCACAACCAAGGCCTGAACGTCGGCCTCACGACCGCAAACTGCCGAGTCAACAGCGTCAAGAGGCAGGTCAACTGCACATGACCGCATGCACGCCTGTACTCCCCACCGTGGCTCTCGTCCGGATTGCCTGCTGGCGGTGCAAATGCACTGCGTGCTGTTGCCAGCATTATGAGGCAAAACCTGCATCCGTCAGTTGTGTGGCAGGCATGTGGCAGGCATGCGGGAGTCGCCACGTTTGGCGGCTAGCCCCTGCTTAGGCCTTTGGGGAAGGTTGTACTACGGTACCCTTGTTGTTGTGAGGCCATCGCGCTTGCTGTGCGATCCTGACATTTTAAGGGGTTGGGAAGGCTCAATAGCTTAACAAGGCCAGCAGCAACGTTGTTGCTGGCCTTGTTAAGCTATTGAGCCCCCGCCAGCAATCAATGCGGGGGCGTCCTGACTCACGCGCAGCACAGGTACAAGATGGCAAGGAGCCAACCTGGTCAGCAACCATGTCAGCATGCAGACACACAGGCTGTACTGCATGCAATCAAGATGTAGGTGCCATGGCAGGCCGTCTGTGAGTCGCTGCGTCACATAACATTGCTTGTGCTCCTGCATGCGCCACCTCGCTGCCACGCAGTGTGCTGAAAGCCAACTTCCCGCAGACCTTCACAGACGCTTTGCTGGGTTCGCCGGCGGCTCAGTTCTGCAACAACGACAAAGGCGCAGAGGTGGGACACAGCCTCGCACAGGCCATGCATCATGCTCGCACACAAATGATTGCACAGAGCCATCACGCATCCTGTATGCATTGTAGCGAGCTCGGCACACATCGTGACGGTCGCGGGTGCTGCAACCAACAAACGTCCAGCAGTTGGGCGCCTTGCTTGCCAGTGCGTGGCGTGCGTTGTGCTGCATCGAGTGTTCTGATTCGTGCATGCATGCAGGCGCTGAAGGTGGGGCATTACCTGGGCGTGAGTGCGCGCTGTACGGCTGTACTGGATGACTCTCCTGGCAACCGACGCAATGTTGAATCCAAGGGGATTTTCTATCAGGGCAGTCCAGGATACGATAAATCCATCATGTATGGAGACTATGAGGATGCCAAAGCTGCACTGCGCAACCGTGGCTGCAACTGCCCTTGACATCAAGCACGCCAACGCCAACGCCCTTGGTGACAAGGAGCACACCCTGTCCCTTAGGATTGTATTATTGTGCTATGCAACTTTTGCCCTGTCAGGGTGTTGCTGGGTTGCTGCCAGGTCTTGCTGAGAACCTCCTGACCCCCAAGAAGCGTCACCGAATCGGCACCATCACACTCTCGAGTGCAAGGACTTACGCAACTTGAAGCCAGATTGTTCGTGATACTTTGAAGAGTGCGCGAATTATTGCGAACGTTTTCGCTTGCTTTATCGCCTAGGCCGCGGCTGACCCCCGTACGATTTCAGGGCACCTGCTTGCAGGGGTTTATGGAGAACCATCAAGCTGTAACCTTTGCCATAACCAAGACCTCAAAAAGAAGCTTTGATATACAGTGGTTGTAATATACAGCACTTTATACAGAGCAGGAGTGATACTATTGAGGGTGAGCTGCTATCAGCGTGCCACGTTCCGTGCTCCATCAGGCGCCCGCCACGTTCCCAGCTGCACATCTTGGGCGACAAGACACCAGCCCAGCAGTTGCGTTGAATCACGATATATTGGCGTAACTGTACAAATTGGCGGTGGCAAAGCTGACACGCCTATAGCGGTAGCAGGCCCACGGCCAGAATGGCCGGTGAAACCAAAAAGAAGGTAGGGTAGGTGTGGGCCTAGCTTGGCCAGCCTAAAGCTGAACCTTTCATGCATAACTAGACTGAAACACTGCTGTTGATGGTCCTGTGCAGATCAAGCCTGGTGCAATCGAAGCACACCCGGACGAGCTTGCTATCGTGGTCAACTATGAGGTGGGGTGCTTGCAGCAGATGGTCATTCTTCTTCGCCAGGTGTTGTCCATACCTTAGCACAGCCATGGCATGGGCATGCTGTACTGTGGTCGTGCTTACTAGCCTTCCACATCGCACCACACGGGTTGCTGTAGACACATGTCTCTGTGTGCCGCGCGAAATGCACTCTACAAACACGACAAACTGTTGTGCAACGTGTTAACAGGTTCAGGAGGTATCTACTATGCCTGATGGCACCCAACAGGTGCTTAGCCGAGAGCAAGCACAGAAGAAGTGAGTTTGGCGGGAGAGCAACATGTGTCTCTTGCGCGTGCAAACGAGCTCGAAAGAGCCTGTAACATCGTGGGGCAAAGGTTATGACGTTGTTTGCTTATATTGAAGCTGTTGGTGCAACTGCTCCTTTGCGGACCTCGCTCCAGGATTTCGGTGAAGTCCCTCACGGACAAAACAAACGTGCCACTGTTGGCTGCTGAGGTGGTCGAAAAGTGCAAGCTGATACACCCTTCAAAGGTTGGTGCGATAAAACTGCCTTGCATAAGACACTGTGCTTCATTTGCATGTTGCGCAAAGGTCGATGAGTGTCAGGCTTTGAGTGCTGCGCTGCACTTTGCCCGCATTGTCACTCGGAAAGCAGTGCTCACGCCTACAGGTGGAGCAGTGCCCCTTCCGCTTGCACACTGCCATCCCTTGCTTTGACCAACACGCAAGCTTGTGTTCCAACTTGTCCCTGTGCACAGGCTGGGACTGTGGAGGAGCTGCTGTATCAGCTGCAGACCCGAGCAAGCGGTGGTGGCAAGCCAGCAGCTGCCGCAGCCCCAGCAGCTGCCCCAGCTAAAGCAGCACCACCAGCAGCCACGCCAGCGCCAGCACCAGCTAAGCCGGCAAAGCCAGCGAAAATGCCGCCAGCGGCGGCACCCGCACCTGGGCCGCGTACGTTAGGGGGGGACCCACCGGTTGACAAGCGGAGTAATTCCAGAGCAGAATCAGGTGCGTGCCAGGTCCTGCACTGCAGGTTTGATACCATGTTTGCCATGTTCGGCCCTTTCATGCTGGGAGGATTCAGAACACGATGCAAAGCCAATCGCTGCCTGTGGCAGGCACCAAGCTGGGTTGTACTAGCGACGACATCGGCAGCGTGCATTGTACACCGCTCAAGCGTACAGACACTGTGCGGCGCTTAAGCACGTAGATGGTGCACCCCAGCGCAATCACATTGGCATGCAACTCCGCATACACGCGCTGACGCACACACATTCTGCGTGTTGATACAGTAAGGGAGCGATGGCAGTGCTCACCCATCATGATAAATGCGTGAGCAGCCGCCTGGGTTCATCAGTACCAAGAGGCCAGCCAACAAACAGCAACGCCCACGAGATGGCAGCACGTCCCAGGCCGCATTCGCAACCAGCCGGCAGCGCTGCTTGCTATCACGCGCGTCACCGCACACCCACACGCTCGTTCGGTCTCCTCACGCATCCGCACACGCTCGCCGTCTTGGCTTGGCTTGGCTGAAGTCTAGCCTGGTGTACTGTAGCATACCTGCATGCCGAGCGCCGAGGATCGCTTCACTGTACTGCCTTGCCCGCGTTGTGCCCATGCGCACCGTGTTGGATATATCATGCTAATTCATGCATGCGCCATCAATCATCAACGCATGAGCGCTTTGATTGATCGCCTGCAGAGGCTGCTGAGCGTGCGGAGCTGCAGCAGCGGCGCCAGATGCAGGCCAGCCAGATCTTCAAGGTGCAGCAGAAGCAGTACGAGCCGGCGTACCTGGAGAAGCTGGACGACTACATCGTGAGTGTGTTGGGAGTCATACACTGGTACTGTTGATGCACCATGGCTGCACACAGGTCAACGCTGCATAATATTTGCGCATCGTCATGACATGCTCTGCGCCTGTGTGATGATGGACTGTGATGCATGTGATGCAGCGTAGGTGGGCACCGCTATGAGTGGGTAGTGGGACAGAGGGGCCGGGGAGCTGGGGGAGCGGAGCTGGGGGATGCACGGGTCAGGTTCCAATAACACGGTAGCCACGGCTGTGCATCACCAGCAGGGGCGGCAGTGCAAGCCCCGCATACCTCTTGCAAGTCAGCGCTCCGCTCTCTTGTTGCCTGCATACCCGGTGCTTCCTGGGTATGGTGTGATTGTGTGGCCTGAGGACGCGGCTGCTCGTTTCAACCTTAACCACTACAGGAGGGCCTGTACGAGGAGGAGATGGCCAAGAAGGTCAAGGCCACGGGTATGATCGCGCAGCTCTTCAGGAACACAGAGAACTTTGAGGTGCGGCGTCATTGCTAGTACACTGGGGTGATTGAAGCACGCTAGCACAGAGTACCGCCGATTTGCTGAGCGTCGCCACAGCATCACGCACACCAGGAGCCAGCCTATATAGCGCATAATCGGTGCTGCTTGCAAGCTGCCAAAGTTCAGGTATTGCACAGATAGCACAGCCGCTGAGGTGTGCGGAGGTGCCCCAACAGTGGTGACCGCATCGGATGACCCTAATGGCCTAATCCTTACCATACAAGGGCGGTATTGTTAGGGAGGTCACAGGGCTTGGTAGGCTCGTGTTGAGCTACTTGGGAAGGGGTGCTGCTCCGCTGGGGTGAGCCTGGTGGTGCGTAACGAGATGAGCGCGGATGGGCCGAGCGCTTCAGGCGCTGTGCCATTGCGTCCTGGCGGAAGGGGTGGCAGTGCCTGCAGTGTCACGAGAAGAGACCTCATATGCCCCCCTACACACTCTCTAACGGCAGCTCACTGAGCTGGCGCCTGGCCCCGACCGCATGCATATGCTGCGCATGCGCAGACGCTGCTGAGCCACGAGACGCTGCTGCAGACGCTGTCACGGCTACTGCGCGAGGACGGCAAGCGCTCTATCGACCTGTGCATCAACATCATCAGCGTCTTCTTCTCCGTCTCCAACTTCTCACAGTTCCACGGCCTCATCATGCAGAACCAGGTAGGTGCATACGTGCGGCACACTCCGCGCTTACACTGCATGCCTGACACGACGTTTGATTGTCTGGTGCTGTGCTGGGTTGTGTGGTTTCATGGAATCCACTCAAACTTCATGCGCACTGTGGTGAGGTGTGGGCGGGTCACTGTGGGTGGCATGAAACCACACATTTGGCATAGCACCAGACAAATACGTGTCTCGCATAAGTCATGCATGCGGTTTCGGTTATGAGCGGGGAGGGCAGCCGCCAAGCGTGGTAAAGGCGTGCTGCTGATCTTGATGCTGCGATGCTGATGCGCGTGCTCCTGTCGGCCTTGCGTGGCCTTGCCTGAGCAGGTGGGGGCTCTCACAATGGACTTGGTGGACTTGGAGATCAAGCGAACGGAGCACAGGTATGTGTTTGGGAAGGAGGGAGCCTCACAGATGCAAGGACGCCCAGAGCACGCCGCCGCCTGCAGGGCGCTGTCACACAGCCTAGAGAGTCATCTGCTGCGTTATCGCAGCCAGGGAGTCCGTGCGGCCACGTCAGCGAGTGGAACCCGCGCATCGCCCTGCTGACCGTCCCGACAATGCATGCACTGTACAAAGCGGTCGGCGCTCGCCACCACTGCTGCGTGATCCACCCGTGATGGCCGTGTTCAGGAGCCAGGCAGTCCACTGCCTCCACCTCTCTCCCCGCTGAACATGCACCATACATGTACCATACATGCACCATGCAGGGCTGCTGAGGAGGGCATCTCACCAGCCATGGTGGCTCAGAAGGCGCTGGAGGCCAGCCAAGGGCAGGTGGCGCTCACAGACAGGTAAGGGGGCGTCATGGGCTCATGGGCAGCTGCGCGCCAGGCTGACGCGGACGATGCCTGCGTAATGCCCAAGAATGAACCCAAAGCAAATTTAGCAATGTTGGCCGTGGCCCTCCGTTGCCCCACAGGATACTCCAACTGCACTATGCGCAAAAAAGCACATACTGTAGTACAGTAACTGTACACTTTCTCAGCACACGCGCCCTCGTGCACGCATCCCTTTGTGCGCGCCTTCAGACGGTCGCTGTGCTGCTGTCGTACTGCCGCCGCCGCTGCGATGCGTGATGCATATGTGCAGGGAGAAGAAGCTGCTGGCGCTGATCCAGAAGCAGGACCGCCTGCTGTACATCTGCCTGTACATGCTGCTCAACCTGGCGGAGGACGTGGAGGTCGAGCGCAAGATGAAGAAGAAGGTGCGTGCACTTCCGTGCGGTTGCTGGCGTGCTACATCTGCCAGCCAAAGGCCAAGACCAGAATGCGCTTGCCAAGGCTCAAACCTGGGCTCAAACCGCTCTTGAGCTTTGCTGAACCAGATGAATACCAATGTCCTGCAATGGATAGAATGGATGTGCGTCAGGCCTGCATTGGTGTGAGTGAGTCAGCTAGTAAAAGAGGTGACCTGCAGAGGCGAATGCAAGCAACGGGCGTGCAACAGGGCTGGGTATTGCACATGCACAGCTTCACGTGAGGATGTAGCGGTATGTGGTGGGGAGGTGAACAGCATTCACATGTATGATCACCCGACGCTCCAGGTCAAGGTCCAGTCGTATCACCGTGTACAGCGTCGCCGCGTTGCCTGGCGATGAGTTATGCACCGCACCCGTTGTATCGTTTTGCACCCGGCGTGCGCAGAACATCGTGGTGTACATAGTCAAGATGCTCGACCGCTCCAACGTCGAGCTGCTCATCCTCGCAACCACCTTCCTCAAAAAGCTCTCCATCTACAAGGTACGTAGAGCGGCAAGCCCGCCGCGCCGTGCGTGCGTTGCTGCATTACCAGTTGACCACAAATTGATAGCAAAGACGTCCCTGTATTCGCTCGCAACGGCTACGCTTCTCATACCAGTAGTTTGCGCTGTGGTCGTTCTTACCTGGTGGCGCAATTCTCAGCCCTGTCACGAGCAGGGTGCTTGCCTTGTACGCGCTCCAATTGCAACACAGGCAGTTCCTTCACAGACACTTGCACATCCGCGATCAATGGCAGGTTTTGCTGGTCATCTGGCCCCAACGCTCTGCTTCCCAAACCCCAACGCATCATGCTGATGTGTGTGCATGGTGTGCGTGCGTCAGAACTCAGAAAGAGGCACCTGTGGGGCTATGCTGTGTGATTCCCGTGAGGCCGTGCAGTATGCGCAAGGATGGAGACTGCACCTGACGCCAGCGAGCGAGGTGTCTGGGCTGATCTGGATGTGTGTGCATGGCGTGTGTGTGCATGGCGTGTGTGTGCGCCTGTGCAGGAGAACAAGGAGAAGATGGCGGAGTGTCGCATCGTGGAGAAGCTCATGCGCTTTGTGCCGGTGCTCAACGACGTGCTGCTCATGAGCGTGCTGCGCCTGCTGCACAACCTGTCGTTCGACGCGTCGCTGCGGGACGAGCTGGTCAAGCACGGGCTCATACCCAAGGTGAGGGACTGGAGAGGGGAGAGGAGGGAGGGGAGGAGGGGGGGGTTGAGGACAGAGCGCGTGCGCGCGCGAGAGGGGCTGGCGGTGCCGGCTCTGCGCTCCTGCACAGGATGAGTGGTAGAGGGAGGGGCAAGTACAGCACCGATGCCAGCGCTTGTGAGGTGTAACACGAGCCTGCTGTCGCGTTGCTTCGCCCTCCTCCTCGTCTGCTCTGCCAGAATCGGCAGTCGAGTAATATGCGCAGCAAGCCGCCCTCCAGTCTTCTATCACGGCCTATGCGCTTGCGTGCTTGCAACGGGCCCTCGCCCATAGAATACGTGTCACCCACAATAGCCAAGTTGACTCCGGCAATTTTGTCCGCATTACGGCCGCCCCCGCATCCATTGTTTTGCTTTCTTAAAAGTGTTCGCCGCTGCCGCTCTGCTGCTGCCGTTCTGCCGCTGCTGCTGCTGGCGTGCAGGCTGTGGAGCTGATGATGGTGCCCCGCTTCCAGCCGGTGGTGCTTGGCCTGCTGTACCACGTGTCCATGGAGGACAAGTACAAGAGCCTCTTCACCTTCACAGACTGCCTGCCCAAGATGTTCGACATGCTTATGCGCGTACAGGTGTGTGTGTGGGGGGGGCACGCCAGGCGTGTTGCTGTGAACGGCCTGGCCCACGTCGTGTCGTGCTGTGGCGGTCGTTGACAGCGCTTTGGCTACTTGTGTTCTGGTCCGCGGTGGCGAGGGGAGCCTTGCATGGGCCGTTGTGGTGATGTCACAGCTCCAGTGGAAGCATGTGCACCATCCAGAATAACACAGCAAGTCAGCAACGATGATGATTGGCTGCATTAAATGCACAGCCCGAGCATGACGCTGAACATCCCCAGTATTGACTCACCAAATTCACCAGTTTGGAAAGACAGCGCACTCCTCAGACTGAGCTTATGTTGTTACTGGCCCGCTGCAAGTCCCATGCTTAAGTCCTGGTCGTGCTGCACAACTTATGCACAACTTATGTCCATGCACGGTTGACGTACACGTGCTAATGCTCACTCCATACCTACTGACACGCCCGCTCATACCTGCAGGACCTGCGCAACACGCCAGAGCTCATTGCGCTCGCCGTCAACCTCACACAGAACCCGCGGAACGCCGAGGTGAGCGGGCGGGTGTGTTTGAGATATGGATATGTCCGTTGGGCCTGGGCGCATGTCTGTTTTGGAGCCGATCGGGGCACTCTGCTTATGTGAGCGGCAAGGGATTCAGGCTGGGAGCAGGTGCATGTGCGCATGTGATGCATTTATGACAAGCCATAGTTTTAGGGTTTTAGGGTTTAGGGTTTTAGGGTGTGCCGGCCTGGGCTTGCAAGAGGGCTGCCGTCACATGCAGTGCCACAACAGCACACACACGCGGCATTGCCCCATGGGAAGCAAATAACTCCAATACACGCTGCTGATGAAAACTGGTAGTAAGGAGGGCCTGCCTGGATTGAGGGCATTGCCTACACCGCAACTGGCTCATTGTGGACCCAGTGCCTTGCTCTCATGTGTGCTGTGCTGCTCCTGGGCGCAGGCGTTCTGCGACGGCGACCGCTTCGACAAGCTCATCCGGCGCGCGCTGCAGACGTGTGATGAGCTGCTGTTCAAGGTGCGCTGCCACACGCTGCGCACCCCGTCCACCCCAGTGCTGCCATTCTTGCATGTGCAGCCTGCCCTGGCCCGCCCATCCCCCCCGCAACCGCGCGCCAACCCCAGCTTGTGTCCAAGCGTGCATCAAGCGAGCAGCCGCATGCGAGTTGGACCTGACGTATGCTCAGGCCTTTCACCTGACGGCCTGAGCTCACGCTGTCGGGGCGACGCAGCTGTGCGTGCTGTGCGTGCTGCTGCTGCCAGGTGGTGCGCAACCTGAGCCAGCAGGAGAACATGGCCGTGAAGCGGCGCTTCAGCCCGTACGTGGAGCAGATGATCCAGCTGCTGCAGGCGCCCGACATCACCGCGGAGCTCTTCGTGGAGGTGCTGGGCACCGCCGCAAACATGTACATCCCCGAGTTTGACTTCCTCGGCCTCGCACGCAAGCACAACCTCCTCAACTTCTTGGCAACGTACGCACAGGTGCGTTTGCGGCACTGCGGCGGCGCACGGCCGCGTCTGCACGCGTGCTGCATTTGATTCGTTTGCGGCTTGCAGCATGGCTTGGGAGCGGGCCAGAACGATTTGGCGATGTGCGCATGATAGGATGCAGCTCCTGCAACCTGATCCTACCTCCTTCATTGAGCCTCATTGAAAGCCGTCATCATGTTGCTGTGGTACCTCATGTGTCATGTGTATGGCGGCGGCAGCGCAGTGCCGCGCCGCTGGTTAGCGAGCGTCACGCCATGCCTCCATGTGCATCCCTGTTGATCAACGCCACTGCTTACCCACGCCGCTTACCGCCACGTTGCCAATGCCGATGCGCATCTGCCTGCTGCCCGCAGCCTGGTGCGGTGGACGATGACATCTTGCTGGAGGTGGTCATGTTCTCGGGCGTGCTGTGCAATGAGGGCACGGCGCCACTGCTGGTGTCGTCAGGGCTGGTGGGTCACTGGGTTGGCGGCGGCTGGTGCCTGTACTGCCTGTACGGCCTGCCGTGAAATGCGCCCTGCACTGCTGCTCTGTGGACTATGGTCATGAGTCTCATGACTCAGCACTTTCTTCCGTTTCCTTCACCCTGTGTTGCGCGCACACCTGCCCCCTCCCCGTGCACAAACTCATACGCACGAACACAGTTGTCCCACACGACACACGCTTGAACGTTGTGGCGCGCTCGTGCCCTGTTGCTGTGCGCGTGCAGGTGAACACGCTGTTCAACCTTATGGGCGAGAAGAAGGAGGACGACGAGTTTGTGCTGCAGATCGCCTTTGCGTTCAACAAGTTTCTGCTGCACGACGAGACGCGCGCCGCCCTGCTCACCAACACACAGGTAGGTGCGCCTGGCCGGCCATCAACAGGCCCCGGAAGCCTGTGAATGCTAGCCAAGGCCATCTGCCCAGGCTACTCCCCTCTCAGCCTCTGCCCTGCGCGAGCCAAACCCAAGCTCATATGGGGTGATATGGCAAACCTGCAACGATTGTCCTCATGAGCCTTGGTGCTGCGCTTCCCCACCCCCCTCGGGGCCAGTCTCAGCTCCGGCACTTACCGACCGTCACCCACTCGCAGCACGCTGAAACGGACCGCCCTCACCTGTTGATGCGTGTGTTGTGCTGATGCTCGCGCTGTACTGCTGCTGCCGCTGCTGCTGGTGCCCTGCAGGTGGTGTTCTACCTGGTGGACCTTCTGCAGGACAAGAACAAGGAGGTGCGCAGTGTGGCGGACGCCTGCCTGGACATCGTCATGGACACGGACGAGGAGTGGGCGGTGCGCATACGCAACCTCAAGTTCGAGTCCTTCAACCAGGAGTGGCTGGACGTGGTCTCGGCGCCGCCCGGGCAGGCGCATCCGGTGAGAGCGCGACCCTCGTTGAGCGCATGCACGCCTGCCTACCGTATCTAAGGGGCACTGCGTGCGCCCATACATGTGTGCATGTTTATCATTTCCGCACCATGGGCAGCAGGAGGATTACAAGTGATGCTTACGACATGCCTGTTTGGCGGTTTCCTCCCCGGCACAAGCGTTGCTGAGGTGTGTGCTTGATGGGTGGTGCTGCGCCGTTGTTGGGTTGCTGCCGCGGTGTTGTCATTGCAGGCCGTGCGACCAGGCGCTGCCGGCACAGGGTACGAGGATGGCGAGGTGGACTACGAAGAGGATGGTGAGAGCGCCGTGCATGCCCCTCCCTGTGGGCCTGTACCGCATTGCACTGTACTGCGATGTACTGCAGCGTACGCTACGGAGTGCTCTGCTGATGCATTCATACCAACTCCACGCTGCACTGTAAGGCATGGCGGCGCGCACGCATTACGCATTACGCTACATGTGATGGGCACACGCTACCGTACAGCACCAGTCCACCGTTTTGGCCTGGACCATCACTACAGCCGGCGGACGCTCCACTCCTGATTAGCAGTTCCTGCCTTGCAGTGCGCACCCGTGCCTCAGGCCGGTGGCTCAAATTTGAGAGTTCCCCAGCATGCTTCAGTTGGGGATACCTCTCACCGCCTACCGGCCTTCATGCGTCACCCATTCTGCCATTCATGATTGGTCATGCGGCAGCAGGTGGCGGTGCCAATTACGGGCATATCGGAGAGTACCGCGTGGGCAACCTGGACGACCTGCAGTGGGGCGCCGGCAACGAGGGGCCGATGGGGCACGACTCCGGGGACTATGGAGGATACGGCGGCGTGGACGACCACGAACAGTACGACGAGCAGGAGCTGCGCAACGCGTATGCCGGGATGCGGTGACCCTGTCTGCAGCATGACCGCACAGCATCAAGAGCTCTTAAGTAGGGTGACAACGAGCTTGGTCGCGCTGTGGAACGCGACTGCTGTGATGGCCGCGGGAGGACCCCACACCATGCCGGCGCACAAAAGCAGTTTGCATGGGACAAGCTGCCAGCATGGTGTGGGTGTGGGTGTAGAATGATTCGGTGATAGGTGTGGTAGTGCACAATAGGGCGAGGAATGTGGACGGGCGCCTTTCTTGCCTGTGTTATACGTGGCGTCGCATGGAGCATACATGCACTGGCCCTTGCGTGATCTGGTTGCACAGGCATAAGCCTTGGCTTGGCATGCCTCCCTGCATGCATCCATGCGACAGGCAAAGCACCGTGCTGAGAGGTCAGTCTTCGAGCGCTTTGAACCAGGCATCTTCACGGTTATGTGGCTTATGAGTGTGGGGGCCAGTGAGCACCGCTACGAATCACCTGCTGGTGGCTGCCTGCTTGCCTTGTGTGCTGTGGCGTCAAACTGCACAAGGCTGCTGCTGGCAGCCCTCATGGACCTGCCTGGTGTAACAAGCGAGAGGATCAACTTAAGCTTGCAGCACAACAATCGCGAGCGGCGTCTGAAGGGTTCGTTCACAGTGTTCTTCACAATGTGAAGCGCCTACTTGGCCTGACGACGTGGGGCCGTAATCAACAAGTGCTTGTCAGCTGTGCAGCCAAAACTGCAAGCACGATGCACATCTGCAAATCCATCAGGCTAGGTCCAAGCTGCTGCGAAGTACTACTGCCGCACCGTTCGTGTCCTGCGCATGGCACTATACAGTGAATATGCGGAGGAGGAGCACACCCGCATGTTCAGAAGCGGCCTTGGTGTCTTGAAGCTGCTACAGGGAAACCACAGGGACGTTGAAATCCAGCACAAACAAACCTGCCTGCTGGCGCAAAATTTCAACCCCGCTGCCTGCGTATGTCCCCCAACTTGGTCCGCAGGCTCCTTTGCAAGACGCACTCCTAGCACGCTAGTGTGCTTCAGGTGGTGAATATCGGAAGCACTCCTCGGGGCATACCTTGCGTCCTTGTCCTCGCCATACATCCAGCAGTGACCTGAGCAGCGACTCACACGGGATCCTGCAATCCACGTGCGAGAACCCGGGAGGGGTGATTTCAAAGCACCCAGCTTCCAGCGCTTCCGGACTTCAGGTTGTGGAAAAGCAGGGGCAGCATACATGCTAAGATGGAAGTGTGAAGCCCGCCATAAGTTCCACACCACCAACGGAGCGAGTCCACACCCAGACCCTGTTCAGCACCAGCTCATACATATAGCCAGGACTGAACTTACTTCAAGCATGATGGTGCTCCACTTGGATCCCTCTGCATCGCACGCCGAGGTGCAAATCGGGCACTGCAAGCATTCAAGCGCAACCCAAACGACAACACACGACCGCCGCAGGGGCAAGGGGAGGTGAGGTGGTGCACAAGTCATCCTAATTCCATGATGAGAGCTGGTTCATTGATATCATAATCAACCCGCATATTATTTTGAGAATGCCCTACCATGCGTTGTTAGTTCGTCACCCACCACGGGCATGAGCATTCAGGTATGAGAAGCGACCTAGAGTGCACCACACGCCAAATAGTACTTCGTGAGGCTCTATCATTTGCACGCTGGTCACAAGCGTATCTGCAAAGCCGAGGCCCGCGCTGTTGGGCCCCACTTGGAATAGCCTGTTGCAGTGCACGGCGGAGATGCTTACGGTCCAGGCACAGAATTATCGACGTGCGCGGGGCTTCTGGAAATGCCTATCGACTTGGGTCCAGGAATGTATCCTGGAGAGTGGTTCGCGGCCGAGTCACACAGCCATTGCCCGGTACGTGGCCTGGACGTTTGGTTAAGACCGATTTGCACTCAAGCCTTGGTGGCTCAACTGGAATAGGAGTGAACATATGACGCAGTAGTGGGGCGGTGGTCAGGGCGGTCATTTAATTCGTGAAGCAAACCATCCGTTTCCCACCAAATCGGCCATCGGCGTCCCTGGCAACGTCCCGTCAGCCACGCTGAAAGCTACTTCGGCCACCTTCAATATCGGATGCATATCATGGCACTGAATTTGCGACGGGGTCTTCCACGCTCTCGGACAAACCCAACGGGTTGGACCCCAACCCTTGCATTTGTGGTGGGCGGTTTATGCTGTCTGGTGTATGCAATGTGCACGGGGGGTCACACACGCTATGCCCCTGTGTGTTCACAGGAACATGCCTACGATTGTCATCGTTGTCTCTGGGCTGACGGACATGGGTTCATCCTTTCCTGCTTTGCAGGTGGCATCAAGAAAATGCGCGCCGCGTTTGGGGCAACGAAGTGCCCACAGTAAAGGAATGTAGAAGCTATGCAAGGGGAGTTAAGGACATCAGAAAAGCTAAGGAGTTGCAACGTTCATGGTATCAGGTGAGACTTGTATGTGCTTATAGAGGGGGCCGCTGACTCCAACCGACGCGGCACGGGAACAGCAGGTGTGAAACAGCGGACTGTCTTGAGCCGCAGAGCCAAGGCCGTACACTGTTGAACCTCAGCTCCTGGAACATATGTTGCGATGCTGTGTTGTTTGCAGGCCCGGAAGGCGATGCTGCAGAAACAGAATGTGAAGGTCAGCACAGGCAAACCGCCTCTCAGCCGAATCACAAACCTGAAGCAGCACTGCAGACACGACGGAGGACAGGAGCGCAGCAACGGAGAGTGTGAGAGAGAAGAGCAGGCAGGGCCGTTTAGTGCTCCTGATGGCTGCAGCACAGCACAACTGGCCTCTCAGGCTTGCACGCTGCTGGATAAGCGGATGGCCTCAACGTCGGCAGTGGACCAGGCCAATGGCTCACCATCAGCCTATGACCAAACAGAGAGGAATTTTGACAGCGCTGAGTATGGCTGTCACCATACACACAGTGCTGCTGCCCTGTCTTGCGCTGAGGCTCACTCCCGGTGCGCTGGCGGCAACGGCTGGCACAGCACAGCAAGCGATGGGGTTGATTCGAGCCCCAAGCCGATCCTGGTGAAGCACGAGAGCATACAGGACGGTTTCAGCTCGGAACAGGGGTTGTTTCAGCAGGCCTGCGGCAGCTGGTCCCCCCTGCAGCTTGGGGCATCCCCGGCTTGCTGTACCGGCGCTTGCAGCGACGAAGGATGTGCACTGCCACAGAAGCTGTTGGCATGCAGCGGGTGCTCCTGTGACGAGGAGACGAGCGTCGCCAGATTCGGGCCTTTGGACGTTTCTTCGGTGGACTTCAGCTGCGATGGCCTCTTTCCTGGAAACAGCCGCTGGCCGAGCAGGGCGCTTGCCAGCGGTTTGGACGGTACGAGCCTCCCTATGTCAACCTCCGCGGAAGTCACCCATCACCGTGCTGTCCAGCGATACGAACGTGGTCTCGCTCACACCGTTGGAGCTGGTAGTGGCCAGTCGTGTTCTGCCAATCAAGGCGATACATGGGGGTGCGCCGCCAACATGACACCTTCACAAATTGCTTCACCAATGCAGCAGCTGTGCACGCTGGCAGGACTCTCCTGCTATGCAGCAGATACGGAGCTGAGTCCTGTTGGCCAAGCCCGCATGTGTGAGCAAGACAGGAACGCCTGGTCAGCTGGCAGCACCTACATGCAGCCTGTGGTGGACCTGCTAGCCTTGAGCGAGCAGCTGTACCAGCACCTGCCCACGGCGGACAGCAGCCCGCACAATCAACAGCCTGAGCTGTCTTTCACCCTGCCTTGGAATGACCTTGGGAGTGAGTTAGACAGTATTTTCGCCGACATCGTGAAGGCGTGATGGCATTAAGAACTTGCTCTGGCCGCTGGTGACCGGGGTGCATGTCTGTTCACAAAACGAACATAGGTTTTATGGGTATGGTTTCAGGAAGTTGCATGTTTAGAAGGAGTTGGTGCGTATGCCTCCAGGAGGGGGCGTTACACAGCTGTCTGGGGACGAGGGAATTCCTCCGGTGTGGACACGCGCCTGTGCCATGTGAGTGCTGGCTGTATCCTAATCATGTTTCTGTATTATCTGTTGTCACCGGTGACTTCCGTGTGACCCATAGCCTGCCCTGCATGCAGCATCACCCTGCGCCTTCAACACAATCAGCCCTTATATTGGTACCTGTGAACATATGTAATTATGTATCGAGGTGTGGGTCCCTGTGCTGCATGCACCTTCCCGCCTGCGTGCAAGTAGCGGGCTCCATGGTCAATTCCCCCTGCGTTTGACCCTAGACCAGGTTTCACATAACATGTTGCTCCAAGGAGCTGCTGGGTGCATGTCGGAAATTCAAACACGCGAGCACTAGCCATGGGGAAAGGGGCCCTGCACTCCCAACCGTGAATTACGCTGGCACACTCTGGCCTCTGGGTGATTATATCGCAAGTATCAAGTACCATTTCAGTACCCTGGCGCTGTCTGGATTGATATGCATGCTGGATTCGGGTGCGGTAGCGGGTGTGTTGCAACGAGTGCATTTGTCGGCGGCACCCGCTGGGGTGCAAAAATGAAAACAAACACTGCAACACATTTCCCAATGACTGCGTAGCTGAAACACCGGTATTGCCGCTGCACCAATTTATTTAAGTGAAGACTGCCTTGGACTGCCTTGCACCGGAGAAACTGGATGCACTATGGGTGGGCTTCTACCGAGACTGCCAAACACCCCACGCGCGCTCCGCTTGCTGCACTTGAGCATCACACACATGAACAGCATGAAACTGCTCTAAGTTATGCTCAGCAGGACACTGCCAAGTGCTGCCAGTCAGCCATGCACGCATCATTTACTAGCGATCCACGCCGATTGTCTGGCCGTGTGCCACCTAAGTGGTGTGCTGCACGTACGTACATGCTTTTAGTCTTTTACGCATACCGGTATATGCATATACGTGCGCTTGCCTTGTCAGCGCCTTCACTGTTCAGATCCCTGTGCACCCACATCACCACGCATGCAAAGCATGACGTTGCGATGTCCGAAACCAACCCGTATCTCCTTCTGTCATTTGACGGATGTCATGTATGGTTGTTGATCCACCTGGCCTGCAAGCCATGGTGGATCAAACCCTGCAAGAAAGGAGTACGAGCGAAAGCAGAGAGTTGCGTGGCAAGAACACATGCATTATTATGGAGAGACCCGGAAATGCAGCTCATTTGAGCACGATTGTTTGGTCCAGGGCTCTCAGCACTAGAGTGGCGTATGGCCCCTAAAGGCCTCAACTGTCTTGTGCGCAGCCCCGTTCGGCTGTTTATCTTGCGTTGCGTTTGCAATACGCATATCGTATTATTATTGTGTATACTATACATGCTACAGGCTGAGCTCTGCCACTCTGCCAGTACAAAGGCTGCGCGGGACGGGCTAGCGTTGAATGCCAGCAGCCACCAAAGCCCTTCCGGTGCATGTGGTGTGGTGTAGGCTTATTTCGCCAGCAAGTGCTTACCAGTCGATGGCAAAGCGCTGAATTGTGCGGTGCACGCAGTGTGCCTGTGTTTTGCCTGAATCCTGACGTTTTGGCGTTTTGAACTGAGAGGAGTGAGCTTCGCAGTACGGAATTTGTAGATCGGTTTTGCGTTGCTTCCAATGTTGTTTGCATTGGCTTTGGCCTTCAAGCTCACTGCCGAGGTTGCCTTATCTTTTGGCCAGGACTAGGAACGGAGGATTCGCCCACGTGTTGCCCTCAACCGCTGGAGCAGCGATGAGCACATTGCGTGTCGCTGCCCTGCGCTGCATGCGCCAGACCTCACACTCACGGCACATGCCTCTCCAGCACTCAACAGACCTGGGTGTGTCGTACATACTTGTACTGCATGCATTTGTGTGTGTGTGTGTGTTTGCGTCATCGCGACCGGCGAACGAGCTTGAGTGGCACCATGCAGAACGGTATGTGTGCAGAACGGTATGTGCGTGCTGGCGCGACGCTGCTGCCTGCCAGGCCACCTGAATGCAATGGCGGGCTCGTTTGATGGGCTTGTCGTGCGTGTGTCGTGTGACGTACTTGTAATCTGCAACCTGCTGAGGCTCCAACCTGCAAGCCGTATTGTGTTCCGTGACCCAAGGCGCCTGCTGCCAGGCCTCCATTCAGCATCGGCATGAACGATCAGCACCACGCTTCCGTCACTAAGAACAGACGACCCGTCCAATGACCAGCTCGCCAATCTGAGCAGCCACGGTCAAATTAGCAGCTGATGCCAGCTTCTCTGCAAGCGGGAGAGATGCTGCTCAGGTTGGCGGGCTGCTGGGCTGATCATGAGATCTGCTGTGGGTGCCTGCTGCAGTCTTTGTGGACACTGGACAGCGATCGTGATCACGTCGCGTGTCCATCTTAGGCAGCAACACAGGCAGGTTACAGGAGCGCTTGGGTGATTTGGAGACACATACAGTGATATACATACCAGCCCACATTGGCTCGTGCAGTTTAAGACAATGTTTGGGAGTGATGCGTCAGTTCCATGTCAGTGTGCATGTAGCAGAGGAATTATGGTCGACAGGTGTTTATGGCAACAAGCTGAGTCAGCGGAGCATCCAAAACCGCAGCAGTACGTGCGGGACCGGCTACCTGCAATGAAGGACAAATGCATCGGGGCCATGAGATAATGTGCAAAAAGACAACGAAGAAAAGAAAGCTGCAAAGGTGCTGTAAAGGGGCAGTGCAAAGGGTGTTGAGGTCAACTCGCATCTCTCGCAAGCATTCTTGGTGGCAGGCATGCTGGTCGTGGGGCCCGCTTGCGGCTCTCCACTTGAACTGCACGTGCAAGCCTGCTTCCCTGATGTGCCTGAGTCATGCATGCACCGATAAGGGAGGGCTGGGGAAGGGAGATGTGGAGAGAAAACGCGTACACGGGAAGGTGTGGCCAAGAGGAGGGTGTGAAGGTGCGAAGGTGGGAGGGTGGGGTAGTGGATGAGGATATTGAATTAACACAGGCTTTGGGGCAGAAGGAGTGCCAAGCGGGGGGCAGTTTGGCAAAGATGGTTCTTCTGTAGAAGTACTTGGCCAAGGACTTATGATCCAGTTATGATCCAGCCAGGGCAGGCGTGTGTTTAGGGTGTTGAGCGGAGCGTGAGTTAGGTTTAGGAAGGGCGCTTGGGGGCGCGCGGGGGGGGCGAAACGGGGGGGCGAAAAGGTGGGGGGAGTTGTCACATGAGGTGTACCAAAGTGCGTGCATGTATGTAGGGAGCGACAGCAGGTGGTAGCATTAGCAGCGCAAGGCGCAAAGAATTTGAAGGGGACTGCGAGGTCAAACGAACTGTGTGTATGGCATGACAAGCATGCGGTACATGATACTGGCCAGTGAGTGCCACGTGGTGCATACGGTATGATGCTCATGCGATGTGTGGTGTGGACGCATCGGCAGAAAACCAGGGCGGCACGGAAAAGAGCGCCAGGCTACATGCAAGAGAGTGTGGCGGACTGTTGAGGATAAACACCCAGCAAGATTAATCACCTCCCTGTTTGATGCTCCAAACAAGCTGCATGTAAGGGCATCTCTAGTGTGCACAAACAGTGCTGGTGGGGGGTACGCTTCTGCAAACGCGTGCAACAAGGGGCTCCAAGGGGCATGGCATTTCATACTTTCATGTGCACCGCTACCTGCCATGTGCACCAGGGCATCACCGCCAAAAGCCAGCAGAGCATGCCAGCCTCAGCGGAACAGACTGATCGCAAGCGCCGCTACCTGAGCAAAGAAGGTTTATATGCACACAAACGAGTGCCGAGCCGGAGGAGGACGTGCAATGGACCTGGAGCGTCAAAGGGTTAATGCGGACCGTATGTGCAGTTGACGTTATGTTGCATGCACAGTGCGCTGCACATGCTGTTGTTCTAGGGCTGTGTGCCACCCTCCATTTATATGTGTGCACGCAGTAGGACCCGTCAGCTCGTGCGTAGACAGCATAGGCTGCATGACAGCGCCACCGACAATCATCAACCACAACCACACCGCCATGCACGGTTCGCACTACTGGCCGCGTTGCTGAGCGTAATTGCTGACGTCACGATGTGCGAGCCTGCTTGCGTAGACGCACCCGCCGCGTGCTCATGTTGCAGGTGCCGCGCTAGTGTGCCAGAAAATTGCATGCACTGAGGGGTAGTGTCAGCGGTACAGGATTGCGTGAGGGCCGGTGGGACCGTGCAACCACAATAGCGAGCCGTACCTAGGCTGCAGGACGCTTTCAGGATGGCTGCTGTGGCAAGCGGCGCCCAGGTTTCAACGGCAAGCAAAGCAAGGGACGCATTGTTGCATGCGTTCTAAGCGTACATAACAGCATAAGCATCACGGTTGCGGTGCCCGTCACAAATTAGGATAGTAGACAGGTGGCGCTTGCCAAAACTAGACCGGTGCAGGCTGGAAGTGTCCTGTGCCGCATGCCAGCATTAGCGCATGGCACACAGCAGCCCGCTGTCACCATTGCCATTATGCAGCCGTGGCGTCATGCAACCCGTAGCAGAGCGCATTGCCGAAATGGACACGTGAATGCACCTCACAACCCACACGTGGCTCCCACGCTGGCAGCAGGGTACTGAACTACTACTGATTGATTGGCACCTGATGCACAAGCAGCTAAAAATGCAGGCGGGAGGCCCTGGCGGTGCCACCCCCCGCCGCCGCCGCCACGGCGGCCGCGAAGCCGGCCGCCAGCGTGCGGGTGGGCGAGAGCGCAGCAGACAACGCCAGCCCAGCGCTCTTGCCATAGCTGGCCCTGCCGCCCGATGGCGAAGCCGCCGCGGCCGCCGCGGCCGCAGCAGCAGCTGGCTGCGGTGTCTTACTAGGCGTGCAGGGAACGCTCACCACACACTTTGCGTCCTCGGAGCCGGTAGGAGACAAGCATCCACCGCCGCTGCCGCCGCCACAGCTGCTCAGCCGCCCATAAACATCGGCGTTGCGCTCATGCGCGTCCTCATCGCCGTCATCATCGTCAGAGCTACTGATTGCGCCAGAGCGCATGGAGGATGGGGAGAAGGCCTTGCTCAAGCGCCTGCGCGCTGAGGCCGGGCTGCCAAGCAGCGGGCTGCTGCGGCGTGACGCCAGTAGCTCCTGGGGGATGTCAGTGAGTGGGGCGGGGCTGGCAGCTGCCACTCCTGCGTCATCGGGCACCATCTCCCAAGCCTCCCCCTCCCCCTCCCCTTCCCCCGCCATACTCAAGCACACCACGGCTGCTGAGTCAGCCCCAGCGCCGGGCGCAACACACGCGTTCTTGTCGTCATCTGTGGCGTAGAACGATCTGGCCGCGGCGGTACTGGCGCCGCTGGCGCTGGCGCCCAGCGCACTGGCGGTGATGCTGATGCTGGCGCTGCTGCCGCCCCACGCGCCGCTGCTGCCGCCGTCGGCCGCGCCGCAGCTGCTGCCGCTGCCACTGGCGGCTGGGTTGTAATCGGGGGCCTCATCAGCATCCGCAAGAGACCCCCTAAACCCCTTTCCCTGCTGCGCCTCACATCCCTCCGCCTCCCCCTCCCCCTGGAGTTGAGTTTGATCCTGCCCCGCCTGCTGCTCATCCCTCACTGCACCGTCCTCATCCCCCAAGACACCCATGCTGCTGCGGTCATGGGCGGTTTCATCACCAGGCGCAGCGATTTCGGCAGTTTCGGAGCCGACCGAACGCGGCTGCGCGTGCAGCGGGGCAAGGCCCAGCGCCATCAGCGTCTGCGCCTCCTCGTCACGGCTGGCATCAGGCTTTGGCCGGATCTGCCACGGGGCGTCGTCCAGGTCCAGTAGCTCCCCGCCAAGCTGCTGCTGCTGCTGCAGCTGCTGCTCACCGGCGCCGACGACAACCTGATCGCTGCTCGGGGCACCTGCAGAGACTGCTGCGTTGCGGCCATCCAGGAGGCCGTCGCGCCCGCTGTGGTCGCTCGCATCGACCCCTTCGCTCATCATCGGAAGCTGGTCGTGGCTGTCGCATGGCACACAAACTGGCAGCGCACTCGCTGAGGCTTGGTCGGATGCCTCAAGCTGCTGCGCATGAGCCTGCTGGTGGCTGCCACTACTGGCGCGCTCGTCACCCAGCACAGCATGCGCTGACACCTCAGGCTGCCCCGCGCTGCTGCCGGTGCTAGTGCTGCTGCAGCACGGCTCCGTTAGCGCCTCTGTCGGTGCGCTGGACGCTTCAGCGGCGCTGCTGCCACCAACAGCACCTGAACAGCCTTGTACAGGTTCATTGGCAGTTGATGAGCAATAAACACTGAGGGCACCAAGGCCCACCGCCGCTGCTGCCGCCGCAGCAACTGTGGCTGTATCAGCCACGCCGACCGCCGCAGCTTGGTGACTGTAGAAACTGTCAGTGTAAAGGCTGTGGTCATAAACAGCGCCGGCTGGACCACCCCGCTCGTACGCGTCTGCATACATCATACCAAACTGATACGCATCGTGCAGGTCGTGGGCAGCGGCGTGCGGGTGGTGAGGGTGATTGCCCGCCGCGCCGCCGCCGCTGGCGCTCCCGCTGCTGCGGTTGCCGCTGCCGCTTCCCATGCTGACAGGGCTGGCGGAGCGCGATCTACCAGCATAGCCTGCCTGTGCGGTGGCAAACGACAGCAGCTCCTGCAACATTGCAGCCACCGTACCAGGCATGGCAGCGCAGGCTTGCTCAGACGTCTGTTGCGAAGCACGCATAGCACTCGGATGGTATGGACGCAGCACTACGTCCCTGCCAGCAATGCTGCCGCCAGGACGTACCTCCATCGCACATAACTTCCTGCCTCATTGCACAGGACACGGGAGCGAACAGCTCAACTCCCAAGCATGCACAAACCAAAGCTGACGCGCGTGCCCCCAGCCATGCAACAATTGCGCCATCACCGCACCTGCAGCCCCAGCACCTCCCTCCGCAGCCGTTCGTTGTCTTGCGCCAAGCGCGCGCGGTCTGCCAGCGCGGACGTCAGCTGCGCCACCAGCGCCCCCTCCATAAAGTCACTTGGAGACGGAGACTCCCTCCCGACCACGCTCACGCCACCCGCAGTGCCGCCCAGCAGCCCCGCACTGGCAGCGCTGGCGGGCAGCGGCACCGCCGCCGGCCCTGAAGCGCTGCCTGTGGGCGTCTGTCGGGTGGGGGTCGTCGCCTGCGGCACGTGGGCTCGCAGGCCGGTGCCTGCATCAGCATCCACCGCATGGGTGCCGCTGCTGCCGATGCCGCCTGTGGAAAGGATGGACGAGGTGACCTTGCTGGCACGGGGGCGATACAAGGGGGGGGTCCGGTGACCGCCCCCCGGTGCCGGTGCCGGTGCCGCACCGCCCGCCCCGGCATTCAGCCCGGCTTGGCTGCCAGGCGGGGAAGTCAGTAGGGGGGAAGCCCTGCCAGAGGGCGACGCCTGATGCTGTTGCTGCAGCGGCAGCGGCGGCAGGCCGAGCAGCGGGGCTGCTGTTCCGGGCCCGGCCTGCACTTGGGCTGCGCCTGCCTGGGTCATCAGCAGCGCGGAAGCTGCCAGCCACGGCACGGGGCTGTGGCTGGTATGCGACAGGGAGGTGCCGCTGGCGGAATGGCGCATGCCGGGCGTGGAAGGGCGGCCGGGCGTGGCGGCGCCGCGCGCTGCCGAGGAGGCCATGGCGGCCAACTGCTGCTGAAGCCGCTCGTTCTCCTGCACACACACAGCGCATAGCACAGTAGAGGCGAGCACACAGGCGGGCGCTTCAGAAATCAGAACATGCCTCCAGGGCACGAAAACTAAACGGAGATGCGCACCGCAGTGCTTGCTCTTTTGTTGCATTGCGTTTGCCAATTCTAGTCGCCCTGTTGACAATGCCGGTATCGCTAGCTGGAACGGGGTCAGCATGACGAGAGCATGACAAGCCCCTTGCAAGAGCATCCTGCTGTGCTGCTCAGTCTCTGAGCAGCGGCAGCTCCTGCGGACGCCTTCCCACGAGCACTCAAATGCCGTGTGACCGTGACCAATCACGATGACCAACATCGTTATCGTTCATCTACAGGTACGAAGTCCTGCCATGCGGCTGCTATGGGCTGTCAAACGTACAGGACTGGAATTCCAGGCATTTCAATTTGCTGTGAGCATGGTGGCGGTGTTCACATCAGATCCCAATCCTGACACCCAGTCGTGCCATTGCTGCTTAATGCCGCCTCAATGCACACTCACCTCCTGAAGTTCACCACAGCGGCGCGTGCTCGCGTCCAGCTGCGCAGCCATGCGCGCCACTTCAACCTGCAGCTGCTGCATCGCCGGCGCCGGCGCCCCCGCAGCTGCCTGCTCCTCCAGTGCCTCACCGGCTGCAACCGCCTGCGCCTGCTGCGTCTGCCGCTCAGTCGCAGTGGCAGGGGCACTGGTCTTTTCCTTGGCATCCCCAGCAACAGCTGAATCCTCTGTGGACGCCCCAGGAATGGAGGAACCAGCGACAGTGCCAGGCGCAGCCTTGCGCGTGGCCTTGGGCGGGCCAGGCACTGCCGTCGATGGCCGTGTTGCTTTCGCCCCCACAGGCGCCAGACGTCCCTGCTGCTGAGATGGCCCCTGCGTTTCCGCATCGCTCGCCGCACGCTTGTCCTCAACCTGTGTGGCAGCCCCCGCAGGAATCTCCACAGCGGCGCCCGCCGATGGCATCAGCGCAGCAGGCGCGGGCGTTGGTGCCGGTGCCGCGACTGCTGCTGCTGTGGTTGAAGGTGAGGGTGTCGGCGGCACGGCCGTCGGACCCACCGTCGCCGTCTTTGCCGACTTGACAAGCTTGGTGGCGCCAGAGTGGCTGCGCTTGTCGGTGGAGGAGCGCGATTTGAGCAGCAGCGGCGGCTTGGCAGTGGGGGCGGCCGTGGCGGCGGACGCCCATGACGAGGACGCCGCATTCGGTGCCGGTGGCGCACCCCCCACCGTGTTACTGCTGGGGCAGGATGCGGCGGTCATCAGCAGAGCCTGCGATGCCGCTGCTGTCGCCGCCGCCGCAGTGGGCGCCATGCCAGACGCGCTTTTCCTACGCGCTCCTTCGCCGGCGATGGCCGGCGATGTGGTGCGCTTGGCTGTTGCGGCTGTGCTTGCGGACGCGCTTGTGCGTGTGGGTACCTTTGTGGCGAGCTCCTGGGACGAGACGCCCCAGCCCCAGTCGTCGTCCGTTGCATCTGGCGCATCAAGCGGGTCGACGGCAGCAGTAGGCGTACGTTGCCGTGACGCCTCCAAAGACGTACGGCCAGTGCTGGCGGTTGATGCTTTTTGGCCGGTGTTTTGGCCTGTGCCTGCGCATGCAAACAAGCATTGCACGCCAGCCAAGCACAGCATGAATACTAACACTGGTGCAGCTCCCACTTTGTACCTCAGGTGTAGCTGGAGCACTTTAGGGCGTTGTATCTAAAGCCAAGTGCCGCACCCATGCTTCCACTTATCTTCAGGTTGGCACATCCCTGCTGCCTCGTTCAAGTGTTTGTGCCATGCGAAGTGTGCACAAGCCGCACGC
Organism: Chlamydomonas asymmetrica; assembly: GCA_001662385.1. Lineage (NCBI taxonomy): Eukaryota > Viridiplantae > Chlorophyta > Chlorophyceae > Chlamydomonadales > Chlamydomonadaceae > Chlamydomonas > Chlamydomonas asymmetrica. Next base: position 55,266 of record BDDA01000463.1, on the reverse strand, counting down.
CACGGTGTGTTCGCACATGCTTGAAAGGCGGTAGGCTACGTCAACAAGCGCCGATGCAGTGCCTGATCCCAAACGAGTTATTCATTGCATCCTTGGGCACGCCAGAATGCAAACAGCGACATCTACATGCGCCAGCCACAGGCTTCAAGCTCGTGCAATACTGTACATGCGCACATGCACATTCACCCACCGTGGCTGCCCCCAGTGACAGCTGCGGCTGTGGCTGTGCCAGCGCCAGCACCAGCAGCGCCTGAGCCGTCTGAACTGCTCGCCGCCACTGCACTGCCAGCTGGCTCCTCCGAGTCGGTTTCACCCTCAGTGGTGCCACTGTCTTCATCCGGGTTGAAAATGTGGTCAAAGTTCTCATCCAGCTTTTGGATTAGCTCCGTAGCCTTCTGCACCCATCCGCCTGTCACTGTCACCATCTGCAGCAAGATGCATCACGATATACAAGGCCATGTAAACAATTACCTTGCAAAGCACCTTGCAGCCATCAGGCAGCAGGCTGCTCGCAACCGCCTGAGCACACAAGTGTCACGCAAGCACGTGCAGGCGTGTGTCTGGTCAGGTGGGCGTATGGATACTGGCAAGTACGGTTTGCAACCAAAGCACCTAAACAGTTAACGATGGTGGCCTGCGTCGTACAGGCGGTCAAAGGGCACAGCCTGAAATCATCAAGCTTGCACTGCTACGCTTGCTTGCACCCGCCCATCAGCAACAACATGCTGTACTGTTCAAAAAGCAGGCCCTGAAGAGCTGTAGCCTACCGTTCCAAGCAGGCCCTTGGGAGAGCTGGGCAGGCTGGTTGCTGCCATGCGTGCCTCCTGCACCTGAACGCTCAATGACATACTGGGCCGTGAGCGCGGAGGCGTTGAGAAGCGACCAGGCAGGATAGATGACCCTGAGTTAGGTGTCAGCATGTTCCATGCGGGTGGTGCAGCGCTTTGAGATGGCGTGCAGCTCAAGGAAGCCGCTTCGTCAGGTTGACTGGCCGCTCCTCCATCTGTCGTTCCGCGCCTTCGGACCGCACTCTTTGCCCGAGCAGAGTTGGAGGCACAAGCCTGGGCATCTGAAGGCGTATTGACGCTTTGTGAGCCACCGGCAGCTGCTCTTGGAGTGGCTCGTACAGTTGCGGTCGGAAGTGAGGGGTCGTTGAATAGAGACAGCCCATCCGTCAGGAACTGCGTCAGACTCTCAAACACAACGTTGAGGTCACCCTCTGGGCCCCTCTCCTCTTCATCTGTACAACAGAGTTACAAGCAGCCAAGAACGAATAGGGCAAGGAGAATCCGTTGTTGGTGGACCTCCACGCTGACTGGTCAGCAGAGACTGGCGCACAAAAACGTGAGAGCTCTACCACCACAGGCTGTGGTAATGCACGAACAGCTGCTGTGAAGTGGTGGCATGGTTGCTGCTAGGCGCATAGGTCCAGTTTCCAACTTGGCGAAGCTGTGCTCCAACGCCGTGTGGCGGAACCACCCTTTAGTAGGAGGGGTCAAACATAGGCCAGTCCAGGCAAGGCTCACCTTCTGTTGAAGACATGGATCTATAGTATCTCGAGCAGCCAGGAGAGCAACCCAGACGCCTGCCCTTACTGGCCTGCGAGTGCGTTAGGGCCTGCCAGCTACTCTGGCTTGACTACAAGTGCAAGCGCTGACAAGCGTCGTTAAAGGATCTTCGAGCGTTCAAACGGGCTTCGCGGTGTCACAGCCACAGCTTCCACGAGTTGCGTCTTGAAAGTTGCGCCGAAACGTAAAGCAGGGCTTGTGTGGGCGGTCTCTGGGGTTCACGGGCGAGGAGTAAGCACGCGCAAGGACGCAGCGGCAAAGTCTGCCAAAGCGGTCGCCAAACACTAAAACCACGGAGTGGTGGCGGCCTTCCTGGGAATGGTGCGGGGAAGGTCGTGCCCGATGGATTGGATCTTGGGGTCCCCAGGTCTAATCATTGGGCGTTTTCAGTAAGGCCGCAAGCTGAATAGCATGCGGGTACAGCTTTCAAGTGCAACATGACGCGCTTTGCCCCACGGCGTCCTGCAGAAGAGCACCACCTGTTCACCCATGACGCCGTGACGCCACGGTGGGCCAAGGGCTTGAGTGGCGCGTGCGGTGGCCACAGGCGCCCCAAGCACAAGAGCCTGGCAGGCGAACAGCTTCAAGCAAACACGTGCTCCTTGTCTACTTGCCTTGCTGAGTTTCTGTCTACGTTATGTCAAGGCGCCGTCCTGAGCCAACCAACCGCCGCCCACAACTTAAAACAGCTGCCTCTCTGTGCGCCACTGCTACGCCATGCCCTGTCTCCGAATCCTAAAGTTGATGCGCCAGGTCACGTGTGACAGTGCCCGCCAAACCTTGCCACCTTCCACTGAGCGACACGACACGCACACTACGCATACCGCCTCTGGACGAGCGCCCGAGCACGTCGCTCGGGCCCCCTCCACAGTACGTTATGGCACCTGCATGAGTGCATGACCATCCCCTGCACGATGCAATGAGCCGCGCTGCTCAGGCACACCGCCTCGGCATGCAAGGCCCTTCACTGTAGCAGCATCACCCCATTGGGTGTGAGCACGGTTTCTCGCGCATTCAAGCATGCTGGCCAATTAGAGCATCGTTGGCGACTGATTTGAAACAGCGAATGCATGTGTACATGCAGCTCGTAGGTCACACATCTGACAGGTATGGACTGGCTGCCCCGCCGCAGGCGGCTCTGTTTTTTTTTTTTCTGTGCGCCCGTCCGCCCGCTCTCCCTCTCCGTCACTATCGCATGTACGTACGCGCTTGGCATTTCCAGCCAGGTGCAGGTTCACGGCAGTAAGTCCGTGCGAGTGAGAGGAGCTTGGGCTGACGGGAAAGGGCACTCGCGCATGCAGGTCACGATGCTGTGCACGTGTGTGCTTGCAGACATGCCACTGCTTTGGCGACATGCGAACTCTCACGCCTGTTGCTCACTTGGTGCTTCGCCAATCCCCAACGCCTGCTTCATGCCATGCGCGCCTGTTCCTGAGCGGTTGACGAAGCCCGGTGTCCTGGCAGGGCCGGGTTGGTGGCCTGGGCGTCGCCCCCCCCCCCTTCAGTGCCCGCTACTGCCTCAGAGTGGGTTATTGCCTGACAGCCTGGTTGGCTGTGCTGTGCTGTACGTCAGTGGTTTGGGACGCAAGTGCGGCGTACCTGTGAGCGGGCTTCTGTTCAGGCCGCTGGCGTTTGACACGCGTGACGGTGCGTGGCTGGATTGCAGCTGGCTTTTTAGGCCGTCCAAGTTGCTTCAAGGAGTGGGAAGGGCCGGGTGCTGCATGCGCCATGCGGCATGCTGTGCCTGACAGCATGCGCGACAGGATACAACTGTAAGGACGTACATTGAGGCAAGGAGAGTGGAGCAGCAACGTTACTGTGGTTGCCATGCATCACAAAACATAAGTGTGCGGCATCATTCAAAACGTAAGAGCAGCATGTAAGCATGGCGTTGATCCCACATGCTGGCTGCTGCTGCATACACACATAGTAGTAACGCTGTATTCACCCGGCACACCCCTGCCCGTGCAATTATTCACCGCACCGGCCTGGCCACTGCACGGTTCCGACACATCCAAAACGCTTGCCCACTGGAAGCCTTCGTCTTCGCCTTCATTACCTCCTACACGTTTCTTGCGCCTTGGGCAGTCCTTCCCTCCTTGCTTTCGTTTCTTCTTGCTGCCAGTATCGCAAGTCTCATTAAGCAGTGCAAAGACCGTTGTTGCGACCTAGGCACAAATATTGAAATATGTCGTTTCTTGCCACCGACCTGCCCTCGTCGGACGAAGAGGATGACGACTACCGCCCAGAGCTGGATCCCACTGGGGAGCCCGGGGATAGGCCAGGAGCAGCAGGGAAGAAAGGTGCAAAGGCTTCGCAGATAGGGAAGCGCAGGCAAGTCACCTGCGTGTTGCTCGCGTGCACGTCCTGTCGTTGGCACAAGAGGCTGTGAGCTGTGACTATTCTTGTGTCAAGATTCAGCGGTGCCTTACAATAGCCTCAAGCAAAGTGCTTGACTCGTTCCGGTGCAAGCGTTTCAACTGTTAACATGTCAACAAGCGTTGTCCGTTGGGAGGCAGGGGCGCACACAATGCTCACAGTGTGGTACACGTGTTCTGAGCAGGCGTGGTGCAGCAGCTGGTTCTGGAAAGCAGACCAAGAAAGCCAAGACTGGGAAGTCCAGCGGTGCAGTTGCCGGCGTTGATGCGGAAGCGGATGCGGACGAAAACGAGGAAGAGGAAGAGGAAGAGGATGAGCCAGAGGATGAGAAAGTCGTGGATGCACGGACTACAGCAAGGCAGGCAATCCGGCGTGCCAAGGTCGCATCCGTCTGGCGCCAGCTGAACGGCGGACCTGCGCTGCTGCCACCGCACAGCGAACAAGGCGGGGAGGGCCAGGAGCCTGTCCTCAGCACGCTCGCCCGCGCAGACGTCAGCTTAGCAGCTCTGTGTCGGCGCAGTGCGTACTTGCCGAAACCTCCGGCAAAGTTGACCCAGTCACGAGCGGACACGGTGCGTGGGGTCGCATGAACATTACAGCTGTGATGCGGCAGCAGGTGGTTGGGGTTTGTCCAGACAGGGGCAATTACGTGTGTATCGTATACAAAGGGGTTGCATGGAAGGCAGCTGCGTCCGCACCCTCCCCCAAACCCCTCCGTTTTACAGTCTTGCCTCCTCCCCCTGCACCTCCCCCCACGCCCTGCACATGCCCACGCGCCGTGCATTACAATCGCTGCATGGCTTCAAAACCACTCCTACTGGCCGCCGCTGTGCAACGTGACTGTATTGTGCAGCTGTGGATGCGCAATCTGGGGATAAGCGCGACCTCTCAGCAAGGCTCGTATTTCGGAGCGCCTTTGAGACCCTCCCACGACCGGCAGCGTGGCAGCAGCCAGCCCTCGGCCCAGTCGATGCAACAACAGCCGCATATGCAGCATGCGAACGGCAACGGCGCATCCGCGTCTGGGGATGCCATGGCTGCCTCCACAAGCGGTGGTGCGCTGCCGGCAACAGCTCCGGTTTCGGAGGCAGCTGTTAAAGCTGCGGCACACCTTCTAGCACGCCAGACTGCAGCACAGCGCTTGTTACCCCACCGAGAAGCTGCCACCAGCAGCGATCCTGCCGAGGCAGGCGCGGGCACGAGCGGCGCCGGCAGCAGCAGCAACGGTGGGGAGGGGCTGTCGGTTTCGGAGCGCAAGCAGCGGCACGCGCTTGCGGCGGCGGCGATGGCTGCGGCGCGTGAGGCGGCGTCGCTGGGCAGCAGCAAACTGTTCAACAAGGTCATGGTGACGGAGACGCGGCGCTTCGCCGGGAAAGACCTCCAGGTTGGCAAGGAAGCGAGCGATGTTACACTACTTCATTACTGCGCTGCAGCGGCAGAGACGTACCCAACCTCACAGGCTGCTGCGTTCATGCATCCAACTGCCTTGCCTTTGCACTCGTTTATTGCCAGGGGTGGGGGTTCGTGGTGGCATGCATTGTCGGTTGCTGCTAGCTGCCGCACGAGTTGTTCCTATCCGTACGCACATGCACGCTGCACGGCCCCTTGGGAATCACACTGCTGACTTACGACACACGAGTCGGGATGACACCACCGTGAGCGTTGCTACCATCTGCACGCGCACGTGTGGCGCAGGTCACGGTTGCGGTGGACAAGGGCAGCAAAGAGGCTGCGAAGGCGGCTGAGCGTGCGGCCGCACCGGCGGCGTCCAAGTCGGGCCTTGACGCCTTCCTGGACGACATGGCGAAGAAGAAGAAGGTACGTGCACGCAGGGACGGAGAGCGCAAGCAAAGCAAACGCACTATGCAGTTCCTTGCTCTTGTCCGAAGCCTGCCACCTATGACCTATCCAATCTTGACTGTGCATGCGTGCATGCGTGCGCGCAGGTGAGCGTGCTGGACAAGTCCAAGATGGACTGGGACTCGTTCAAGTCCACCAACACGGGCCTGGAGGAGGAACTGGAGGCGTACAAGAAGTCAAACAACCAGTTCCTGGCAAGGTGCGGTTCTTCGAGGTCTCGTTTGACCTGTGGTTGTCGGCATGCATGTTGTTGATCCACTGCAGTCTGCAGTACTGCACGCCATCTATGGATGGCCCAAGCGTACTGGATGTGTGACTTGGCCGCGGGTGCATTTGCGTGCTTGTGGCGAGCTGTGGACCGATGTGGGTGCTGGTAAGGTGCACGCTGACGTCGTGCGCACGACCGCCTTCTGGGTGCATATTGCATTGATTGCTTGCACATCGTCCAGCCTCTGCCACCAAGGGTGCGCGGTGTGCGCTGCCCAAGAGCCAAGAGTACAAGAGACACTGGCATGCTTCGGCGCTCCGGTGGTGTCTTGCTCTCACGGTGTGTGGTCCTGCTTTGCCCCGGTTGCTGCTTGTCCTCGCAGGCAGGACTTCCTCAAGCGTGCCGAGCTGCGTGAATACGAGAAGGAGCGAGACCTCCGGCTGGGGGCAGATGTGCGAACCCGTGGACGTCTTTAATTATTGCCGAGCCCGCGTTAGCACTGCGGGGCCCGCTAGCTTTGTTAAATGTGCTATCGTTGTGGTGTGCGCGACGGCGTCCTGGTGCGCCCCTGCGTCTGTATCAAGGCGGGACGGCAGGCCCAGCCGTGGTATGAAAGTGTCGCTGTACTGTTCCAACAATAACGGTAGTCGTTGCAACACCAACACGGCCTTTTGGCGAAGGGCCCGTATGCTGCGCAAGTTGGTTGGAACGTCGTTTCCTGCTTGCGACACTTAGCCCAGTCACGTGCTTTGACCCACTATTACACGCTACTTGACAGGGTATGATGCTGTGCCAAGCCTGTGCAATGGGCTGTGCAAGGCCGTGGCGTTCTGAAGAACACCACCTACTCTGTGAGCAGCGGCGCGAAGTGGCGAAGTTACACATGCTCCCGCAGCACACCTTTCAAGTTATGGCTGTACAAACGACAAGCATATTCCCAATACTTTGCTATCGTACCTCCTGACGCTGATTTGATGTCGGTTGGCCTGAAACCTGTGCTCTGAAACCACCAGGCTCCCTCATGGGCCCCTCGACAAAGCATGAGTCCCTGTCCCAAACTCCCTCCGGCGAAGGAGGTTCGAATCTCGAGCGCACGAACTGGCTGCAGAGTTGCGCCGCCAATAATATTGCTGAACTTTGCACTACCTTTGTAAGGCTCGTCTACTCGAACTCCTGCACAGAGGTGCAAGGTCAAGAGGCCATCCAGCCGGCCCCCCAGTAAGTGTGGATGTACGTGCGCACAGTGTGTGCTTTCAGCCGGACTTCGCTTGGGGAGTGACTTACCGCGCTACCCAGGGCTGAAAGGGGAACACAAGGAAAGGTCCTTCTGATTTCAGTGGGACCAACCCGAGTCAGCACTCACCAAAAATGCCCGCAGCCGTCTTACAGAAGTCTCCTACATTGCTGTACGATGCACTGGTGAGTTCTCTGGCCGTGACGCCTGTGGGCTCTCCGCTGTTCCTGCTGTGGCCTTTTCGCGGAGGAAGCGGAAGCGTGCGAAGACAACGGTGGCTTCTAGCCTAACAGACTGTTGCGCTAGTTTTAAAAATAAGTGCAGATTAGTCTCAGATATGGCTAATGGCGTGGCATTCACTGGGTTATCCTCACCCTTCTGTGCGCTTTTGCTTGTTAGGCGTGCGAAACGGTTGAGAAGGCGCAGGCGAAGCTTGCCAAAGCCACCTTGCCCCATGCAAGCTCAGTTCCAGCTCTTCACCCTTTGTCTGAAGAACCAGAGGTTGGACCCAACAGCGACCCAGATGCCATCTGCAGTTGTGAGCATGCGGATGAGTCCCGCAAGCAGAGTTTGCAGGAGGCAGAGCAACCAGACCAGGCAGTGGATGCCAACCCCCTTGCAAACTTTACCCCTCGAATGATAATGGAGGTGAGCGACTGCCAGAGCACAAACACGCCCACGCCTTCTTGATGCACTCCTGCATCATAGCAACGCAACCCTGTGCGTTGGCAGACCTGATGCTAGCTATGCAACTCTGTGTTGTGTCTTGCTGTCAGTATTAGCTTTTGAGCGGGTATTGTTCTATCACTTTGGAAGCCCATTGGTCACGTGGGTCTGACAGCAGACTTGCCTTGCGTGCAGTCCTCAACAACTTCGCATGTGTACCTTGGTGGGAAATCAATATGATGAAAGGAGTGAGCAGGGACTGCTCGTATGTCCCTTTCGGAAGGGTCACGCACCACCCTGCAAGCGTTGTACACCTTCACAGCTTCACCCTTCTCTGAAACATACAGGAGCTTCTTGGGGACTTATTCATCCCTCCGGAACGCCTGATACAAAATGGCGAGTTTGGGCAGGGTGCGTTTGCTACCGTTTTCAAATCCAGGTGCGTAAAGTGACGATTTGTGTGCATCGCGAATGGAGGCTGTTGGCTGTGTGCAGTGGCGAGCACCCAGCAGCAACAGACGCGGCACTGCAGAAACTTAAGTGTTCCAAACGAACCTGGTTGCCCACCCTCCAAGCCGCCTCAGCCGCTATTGCTCACCACGTGGGCACTGTCCCACAAGTGATGACCCACATCGCGACCATGCGTTGCGGCCAAGCCTATTTCACCATCCACATGTTCTCAGCACAAAAGTGGTTCAACCCGGTTCAGCACCAGCTGTGGAACGCGTCCGCTTGGTTGAACCCCTCCTGACCCTGCTTGCTTCTGCAACGCACCTGCGCGTCCCGTGCGTGTGCCGTGGGCAGCTTGGAGGACGCGTCTGGGGGCCCCAGCTGCCTGGTTGCGGTCAAGGCGCTCAAGCCAGCAGTGCTGAGCGACGCGGAGGACCTCAAGCGCTTTCTGCTGGAGGCAAACCTGCTGCGCAAGCTGCACCACCCGTGAGCAGCGGCCGCACAGCACATTCACTGTTTTTCCACGCTTGTTCCTGCCCAGCACGTGCATGTACCCGCATGCACAACCCACCAACGCTTTCTTCCTTCACATAAGCTGTTGTCAGAGGCTCCACGCTGTACACATTCCGCATGCGCGCATGTGGTGGCGATTCCCGCCAAGGCATACATGATACATCGCAGTACGCGAGCAGCAGCACTGCTTGCTGACATTTGTGAATTGCTGCGCTGGCGACGTTCATGTATGTGCACAGCAACATTGTGGCGGTGCGGGGTCTGGGTGCGTCCGATCTGGCCACCCTGGAGTCGATTCGCCGCACCAGCTATGTGGTCATGGAGGCGCTGGAGGGGGGGGACATCAAGATGCTTGTGCTTAAACAGGTGAGCTCGTAACCCACAAAGACTTGAAACGGCATGACCCCTCGAAGGCGCCATCCCACCTTTCCAACGAATGCGACATACCAGCCAACAGCACGGTGTGATTGCTGCTAGCGTCCGATTGCTAGCGGAATTGTAGCTGATACATGCGGCATCCGCGTCTGCTGCTGGCCGGTGTGCAGATGACGAGCCACCGACCAGTGTACCGCAAGTGCGACGCGCTGCGTTGGCTGCTGCACATCGCCTCAGCCTGCTCGTACCTCCATTCGACGTGCAAGCCCATGATCATACACAGGTGGGTGCGTGGGCTGGGCTGCACCAAGCATCCCTTGGCGATGCATGCAACACGAAGACTGTGCGGCTTGAAACGAGAGTTTGGCAGGGAGCCACTGGTCTGACATTGGACCAGCGAGTTTAAACATCGCTCCACAGCCAGAGACTGCTCCCCTTTGAAGGGGCTGAGAAGGAACCACAGCTCCAAGAATTTCTGCGCTCACATTGAACCGGCACATAGTTTGTGCTGTGCCCTGATTTCCCTTGCATGCAACCGCTCGCATTCACACCCCTGCCAAGATCCCTAACGCCCAAGCCAAGGGAAGGCACCATCCCGCCACGCAAAGGCCTGTCCACACGATGCAGGGGTGGTGCTGACCACTTGCGGCTCAATGCGTGCACTGCTGCGCTCAACGAGGCACGCCACCACGTGCATGAAGCGTTGCTGTTGTGTGTGGTGGGGTGCGCTGCAGGGACTTGAAGCTGGAGAACGTGATGCTCACCGGAGGCCCGCTGGACAACGCGATGGTGAGAGGGAGGAGCAGCGAGCTTACGCGTGTGCCCGCTGAACCACAGCCTACACTCTGTGTGCCATGCTGGCTGTGTGATGAAAAGGCCTGGCTGGCTGTGTGATGCGTGTGTGTGGACGTGAAAGGGCCCGCACGGACCCATGCAAGGGATGCACTGTGGCATTACCCCCGATCCAAGCAGCACAAAGCCCCGCATTTTATGGGGCAGTATGGCACTGTCCGCAGTACCGCACTGCAAGGATAACCGTTGAAGCAAGCTTTGTGTGTGGTCATGGAACAAAACATCCTAGCGCAACATGGCTCCGTTGTGCCGCGCAATGACACAGCCAACACTTCATGACGTGTGCATCCTGCTGCATGCACATTGCGCATGCAGGCCAAGATCACAGATTTCGGGCTTCACAAGCGCGCTAAGCACTCCTCCACCACCGACGTGCTCATCGCGGTGACCAACGAGTGGTCGGTACGCGCGGGGTCGTTGTACCGCGGCGCCGAGTCCCTCCCAAACGGCTCCCCCCACCTCGCCAACGGCGGTACCGCATCGTACAACGCTGACCTGTCGTACTACGGGGGCAGCGTGTACAACGGCGGCGCCGGCGGGACGGCCAACGGCGGTACGGCGCATGGCAACCCGAGCGCATCGCTGCGGTACGCCGCTACGCTGCATCGCGCAGCGTCAGGCAGCCTGCATGGCCAAACCCAGGCCGGCACGAGCAATAAAGCGGATGCAGAGACGCACGCCGGGGCGGATGGAAGCAATGCGGGCAACAGAACATCCGGGAACGCGGCGGGTGCGGAGCAGCGGCTGCTTGAGGCGGCGGCCGTGCTGGCGCAGTCCATGTCGCTTGCTGTGCGTGTGCCGTCCGCTGGCGGCAGCAGCTACAGCTACAGCACCGGGATCGCGCCGGGGGACAGCCTACGCGGCGCCAGCGACGCGCTGCACCTGCTAGGCTCCTCGGCCGTGCCCGCCGCAGCGCCCGGCACGGACGGCGAGTCAGCCAACGGGACCGCAGGCGCGGCGGTGACCCCGTCGAGCAACTCGCGGCCATACCTTTTGGCCATGGATCGCACGCGCGCACTGGCGTCGGTCCCGCCCAGCCACAACGGCAGCGGGATGAACCTCGAGGCCGCCGCAGCGGCGGGTGGCGGCGAGGACGCGGCTGCCGGTGCGGCACGGGAGGCTGGTGCGGGAGGGCCTCCGGGGTCGACTTGGCGGCGCGTGCCGTCGTCTCCGTTTATCGCGGGCATGACGAGCGGCGCCCGCAGCGGGAGCTACAAGGATCTGCAGGCGCTGCCCGGCAACGCCACCAACCAGGGCTCAGCCGTCTCACCCTTCTTCGCCCACCAGCAGCAGCAGCAGTCGGGGCTGATGATCGCCCGCAACAGCGGCAACGCAGTGGACCGCAGCGTGAGCAACAGGCCAACGCTGATCGCAAACGGCACCATGAACGGCGGCAACGGGCTGTATAACCGCCGCTCAGGCAGCCTCCATTTCGGCGGCGCCTTCGGCACCAGCAGCGTCGGCAACAGCGCCCACGGGCCGAACGTGCCGCCTGGCGACGGCGCATCCACGGCTGCCGCTGCCGTGTTTGAGGAGTCCGTGCACAGGAAGGTGCTGGCGCTGATGGCGCTGGAGCGACAGGCGGGCACGGAGGCCGCCTCTGCCGCAGCCACCACCGCGGCCGCAAACGGCGCCCCTGCCCCGGCCGACGCCGCCACGTCCTCCACCGCCAACAACGGCGCTGCGGGCGCTACCGACTTCAGCGTTTCAAACTTTGTCGCGGCTGCTGCGGTGCACCACGTCGCGAGCCTGCTCTCCGCTGCGGCCACAGAGCCCACTGGCGCTGCAGGCGGCAACGGTTCCATGCCAGGCATGGCTCCACCCGTGCCATCTCTGCGCCCCTCGGAGCTGGTGCGCTCGATGTCGTATGCGCTGTCACAGGCGGCCGGCACGGCACTGGTGGCGGCGGGGACGGCGGGGCCGCTGCCCAACGCGCAGCAGGGGGCGCCGGTGCGGCAGAGCAGTCGATCCTTCGGCTCGCGTGAGGCCAGCGCGCATGGCGGTACCGCAGACGGTGCAGCACTGCCGGACGCCTTTGTGCGCCCGCCGCCCTCCTCCTCCAAGCCCCCGATCGAGCCTGGCGTGCCCTCCTCAGCCGCCAGCTCAGCCGCTGCTGGGAACGATGCCAGCGGGGCAGGGGCAGCCGCGGATGCGCCGCCGGCGTCCATTCTGTCGGCAGCCGTGCCGCCGCCCCCGGCAGTTCCTGCCAGCAAGCGACTGGAGACCATGCAAACCATGCAAACCGTTCCCGAGGACAATCGCCTTTCGATAGACATGGGGGCACATGTCAGCAAGGCGGGCAGCGCTCCAAAGGCACGCACGATCACCGGCAGCGGCAGCGGCCGCACGCACGCGACGCTGCTGGCTGAGGCGGCGGCGCTGTCCGCCCTGAGCGAGCACGGCGGCCCGGCGGGCCGGCTGAGCGGCCGCATGCGCAACAAGAGCGTGCGCGGCGGTGGTGCGTACGCTGAAGGCGCGTCAGCATCTGCTGCGGCGACGCGCCTGGCGGCTGTGGCCAAGATGGCGGACGCCACCACGCAGGTCGGCTCGTTGATGTATATGGCTCCAGGTACGTGGGTGGACTTGGTAGTTATTTCACTGCTCAACTGATGTGTTGCATGCATCCAACAAACCCTGGGCAGTGTTTGGAGCACACAAACAAGGCCAATCAAGTTGCTGTAAAGGAGCAAATGAGTTGTTGCTGCTGTGGGCACGGTGTTTGCATGGTCAAATCGCCCTTGCGCTCAAATGCGCGATTACTGGACCAAGGATCCTTGCCAATAATCTGTGCGACATGCCCAACTGGTTTGGTTCACGGACTGGTCTGAGTGTTGTATGTGTGTGCGAGAGTGTCGCATGTGCAGCCTCTTGTGTCAGATTGCGGTGTAGGGGTGCGAACAGCCCATGATGACCCTGTACTGGGCCCTGTATGCGATCAAGTTACCAAGTTTGGCAAATTTTGCTCGTGCATGTGATGGTACCACTGCTTTTGTACCGCAGAGCTGGTAAACAACAAGCAGTACAACGAGAGCGTGGACGTGTTCAGCTTTGCCATGATCATGTACGAGCTCCTCGTGGGCAAGCTGATGGCCTTCAAGGTGAGCGAGCCGTCACATCCTACCTGCAGCGGCGGTGATGTCATGAGCCCTCAAGCACTCACACCCTGCAGGGGGGTGGTGATGTTTGTCCGGAAGAGGCGGCCGTGGGGCGGGGACGTGCACGCGGGGCAAAGATTATGTGTTTGACCTGGCCACAGGCATGAATGGGAGTTGGCTGTGTGTTATGTCATTATGTGGGTGTGATGGAAGCCTGAGTAGCTAGCTACGCATGCGGATCATAGCACAGCGGGGTGTCATCGCAGGCGCAAAGTAGACTGCCACGCGCTGGCGTCGGAACGGTGTTGACTTATAGCCGGCTGGCGGTATGACAGTGGCATCAGGACTGCAGTATGCAGCCTGCATGCAGCCTGCAGCGTGTGTGTGTTTGTATGCTAGGATTGGCTGTGGGTTGCATTATCACCATGTACAGTGGCCCAGCAAAGGGTGCATGTTGCTTCATGGAGACGTGCGTTTCCAGCACAACCCTGCTCATGCAACAACTCCTTGAACACCCAGCATCAAACCTCAACCCTTGAACACCCTGAACGCTGAAAATGCAGGCCTGCAACGAGTACTCAACGGCTGCTGACGCGGGCGATTTTGATGGCGAGAAGAACGTGCTGGCGTACGTCCACCGCCGCAGCGCAGGTGCGCCTGAGTGTGTGTGCTTCAAGCGATCTCTGTGCCTGTGTATGCCCCCATCTGAGGTTCACAAGGGCTGGGGATCAGGTGGCTGCCTCGGCTTGCCGTGCAACGCTGTGAAGCAGCGCATCAAGCAGGGTGCCCATCACAGTGCCTGTTTCGATGGCGAAGTTTGAGTTGACATCCTGTGAATGCTCGAGCCGCACACAGCGTGTGCATATGCATGTGTAAACATCCCCAAATGCTGCAGTGCTGCAGTGTGGCATGCGCCTGCTGGTGCTGACGCGGGTGCTGTTGCGGTGGCATACGGTATGCACTATGCAGGCATGCGTGAGCCCATCCCCGCCTGGTGGCCCGCGGGGCTGAGGGACCTGCAGGCGCGCTGCTGGGCGCAGGACCCCGCAGGCCGGCCCGCGTTCAAGGAGGTGAGCCACCCAAACCTGTCAATATGCGTAGGCCTTGGTGCCCAATTCGTACGTGGCTCAGGGATACATACCGTTGTGTCTCCAACTGCCTGCCTGGCGAAATGAAATGAGGGTGGCCTGCGGAACTGCAGCCCATGTAAGATTCACATCACGGGGAACGTTCACGTGGACGGTCACTCATTGATACATCAGAAGTGTTTTGCGTTGAGGTCGTGGACGACCCCAGACTGTGCTTGTCCAGGCTTGCTGCACGATGTGCCCCACCCGTACACATATGCACATGCACATGCCGGCCCATAATGCAATCATCGGGTCTCATCGAAGCTGGCTGACAACCTGCATGCGTGTGGACCTCACGGCAATTGGCGGCGCAGATAGTGGCGGAGCTCAAGTCGCTGATGAAGGAGGGCGCGGGGCAGCACCTGGACGATAAGGACCCGCTGTACTCACAGGGCTGCGGCTGCGCAATCATGTGAGCGCCTCAGCGGCCACCCGGCCCAAACCAGAGCGCGGGCGCACCCGCTGTCTGCCGTCCATTAGAGAGGAGTCACAACTCAAAACGATCTGACGAGTAACAGCAGACATGGAATCCACTTGTTGGGCTGAAAGGTGGATTCCGGTATGATAAAAATCTTGCGACGCGTGGGCTGTGTTGAACTCAACGGTGATGCAGCGTGGCTCATTTGCGGACGATCGTGTTCAGTGTTGAGGCGATTCGCCTGTCTTCCTTCTGGGACGGTTATGGCAGTTAAATCTCCAAGCTTTCCAACATTGCTCAGGCAGGGGAGTGACGACCCTTGATTGGCTGAGGCTGGCTGCACCCACACAGCTGCTTGCGCCTGGCTGCTACCCTGCCGTATGCCACCAGCCGCCTGCAGCCCTCGCTATGCTAGAGCTTGCCCGGGAACGTACATGCGACCCTATCTGCGCTTGCCAGGCCGGCGTAATATACCCTCCCTGCCATCGCTGCCTGTGCAGCGCTATTTGCCAGTGCCACTGTGCAGTGGGCTGAGCTGCCCGTCACGCGGGTGGGTGCCTCAACACCAGCCAGTGCTCAGTTACCATAGTACGCTTGAATAAGCATGCTGCTTGTAGCAACGGGGTGAATTTTGAGCAGGCTGCGTGCCACAGCACGCAGCAGGCAACTGACTTGAGGAGACGACTGCACAACGTGCCTCCTATACTGTGCCTTGCAGTACCTTAATCTTGCCAAGCCTTGCATGTACTGTGTAGCATATGGGCGCGGTCTGGCAGGCAGTGGTTTAATGTGGTCTAGGGAGAATCTCCAGGAGAATCTCCCTGGAAGATGGATAGAGAGTTCCGGACCCACCACACGATCCCCAAGCTTACTCTACTCTACTGGTAACTAGTAAGGCTTGCGATTTCCCTATTGTGTGCATCCGAAACCAACCCCTCCACTAATACCGCCTGTGAGGCCATCGATGACACCGCCAAGGGGGGTGGAAGGGTCACTGTATACCCATGTGCCGGCGAGCACCAAACCGTCCCGAAGTTGAGCGTTCACTTTGAATCGCTGCCTTTGGCCGGGTGAGCCAGGGCTACGGTGTGGGGCTGAAGGCCTGCCATGATAATTGCGTCGCGCCAACGCATAAAGGCCACACGTGCGTACCTCACCGCCGCAGCCTGATTGCATTGTGCTTGCCGATGCCTCATTTTGCGTGTCGGCGTTGGTGGCAGTCAGTCAATATACATCGTGCCGGACTGCGAGAGCGGCCGTATTTACCAACACATGCGTTCCTTGTCGGCGCGTGTGTTGGGTGCTTGGATCTCCTTGTCTGGCTGACGTGCCCTTGCACATCAGCGAATAAATGTGCTGGCAGTTGCAACGTGGCCGCTGAGGTTATTGGAGTGCATGGGACCACCGCGCCACAGCTGGTTGGTAGCGTTGCAGTTGTGTGTTTGATTCGCTTGTGATGGCAGGCACGGGTGCGTGAGGTAGAGGTGCGTGGTGCGCGGCGCCTCGAATCGGACAAGATTGCTATTTCATCTCGGGCGTTTTGTAAGCAGGTGTTCGCGCATGCTTGCAGTCGGTAGAGCGCGACACCTGTTTGCGTGTTGGATAGTGCTTCTGGGTGCAGGGCCCGTGCCGGTGAGCAACAGATTGGCTTCGTGCGGCTCTTGATGTTTTACCGTAGCTGTAGGAATCCGTAGTGATTTTGTGTGTGCGGATGCTAGGCGACTCAAGTGAGGAAGCTTGTCCACAATCGCGTTGGCAGTCGTGAGCATTGGGGGGCATTTCATGAGCACACCCCGCACACCCCTGGAGTTACATTCAGCTCGTCGACCATGTGTCCATGTTTGTGCGCTGTCCATTTTGACGATGCAAGAGCGTGCTTAGCGCCCCTTTTGAAACACACCGGCGGATTTTGCTGGCAGTGCGCATAACGCTGCTACCATAGAAAACTCTGGCGTGGCCTGCCAATCCATCGCATTCCAGTGCACTCGTGGTGTGGTACTTTGCACGCATGCGCGTTTAATGCTGGCAGTTCCCATGGCGATTTTGTCTTTTTGTTTTCATCTCGTGCATGGCACCGCACATCCATCGGGACATCTGAGCAGGGTTGCATCGTACGTGATGTGCTTGAAAATATTCTGCTTGGCGTACTGGCCCATCACGATGACTGGCATTGGCTATCAACACCTGCAGCGGCCGGTGCTCGCTTGCAGGCACTCACGGCAGCGGCAGGGTGCGTGTTCAGAGCAGCTCTACAACAACAAGAGCCTCTCTACCACCACCACCAGCCCATGCCGCTTATGACCTATTCATCTGCTGATGCTGGCGATGGTCATGTGGGCGCTTCACAGCTCAGGCTCTCACAGCACCCACCCCAGCGTGCAGGCAGGCGGCACACACCCAATGCACGCATGTCGTTACAAGGAAACACGCAGTTGTTGGCGCGGCAAGCAGGGCCATGCCTTACTAGCCAGTGCTGTCCCTGCCCCTTTGCTGCAGCCTGAGATGGTGACCTGGATGGTGACTGATGCAGGCAGATGCGTAACTGCGTAAGGCACTGCAGCTGGCTGGTTGGGTTTGGCGGTACGGCTGCAGAGGCCCGGTGAAGCGTGTACATTCGGTACATGAGGCGGCGATGGTCACTGATGGTAGGGCATCGGGGACAGGTTGCATGTGGGGTGGGGTGGGGTGTGCATGGGTGAGCTCAAAACAATGAAACAAGGGAGACACGCTTGTGTCTCGGGTGCATGTGTGTGCGTGTGTGCAGACGGATGCGCGTGGGTTGGCATGCACGCGCGTGCGAGTGCTTTGTCTGCCAGGCGGCCTACACAGTACACACCGATGAGGGCACGGCAATCCATGCACAGCAGCGCTGGCTCACCAGCCGTGCCCTCCCACAACCCCCAGTACGCAACGGACGCCTAATGCATATGGTGAATGGATGTGCTAAAGGCACGAAACAGCTCGAGGGATCGTATCCTGCTGGAAGGGAATGTTTGATGCAAAGAACGAAGCACCATCCGGGCTTGGGATGCCAAGGGGGTGCATGGCAAGCAGCGAGGAGTGGTAACGAGCCCACCCCGGGGGAGACCATCCCTACAACCGCGGGGCAGACCATCCCTACAACTACAACTACGAGGCCCACCGCTCAAATTCTTATGGCACTGCATCGCCTGCTGTCAGTTCAAGGGGCGCCACTGGCAGGCACGAGGCAGGCAGGGTGGGCTCGCGAACTGAAAGCTGACAGGTGGCATGTGATGCAGCAGCGGCGGTGTGCAATGACCCTCTCACTTAGGTTGGTTGACAAGCGCATAAAGTAAATCGGCGCTTCCGCGCAACAACACCTACACGGCGATAAGGCGGCTGAAGAGTCCAGGCGCTGCTTGGGGGCTCGCCGGTCGCCCTGCACATAATGCAATGCGGTTGGTCTCGCCCCACATTCAGGGAGGCAAGCGCGGCTGGTAGCGGCGCTGTGGTGTCAAGGATTGCATACGGGCCGTAGCCGCTGCCGGCGGCGATGAGGGTGCCGTAGACAATGGTGGCGGTGGTCTCGCCAGTGGTCTCGCCAAGAACGATACAGAGGTTGCCATCACATGCCTCACAGCTTGGACTTGGGTGCCGCCGCGTCCAGGATGGGCTGCAGCTTCATGGCCATCGCCATGCTGCCGTTGATCTTCAGCTTGCGCATGAGGAATGCCTGAGTGGGTACGTAGCATGGCCACATGGGTTCACATACATGCGCGAGTGGATTGTGGTCGGTTGGGTATGGAAGTTGTGCACCAGGCGCTGAGGCACTCCATAGATTCATTATGCGGTGCAAGGTTCGATGCTGAAGCATTTCGCACATACCCTTGATTGCTGCTAAGCGCCCTTTTGTTATCATGTGCCCTGCTGCGCATGCACGTCTCATGCGTGAGCCGTACATGTGCAACGATGTGCAGGAACAAGCGCACCGCAGCGTGATGCATGGACTAGACTGCGTGAGGCGGGATGAAACACGGTAGCAGGGGAGGAGGCAAGGGCAGCGGGGGTGACATCGCACCTGCTGGGGGTTGAGCTTGCCCATGACCAGCTGTGCAAAGTTTTGGTCGCTGACTGTTAACGTGATATCGGGTTTCTCGTCCCCTTTCGGGGGGCCCTGCGGAAGCAAGAGGGGGTTGCACGCACAGGGATGGCCGCGACACCCAGCACAAGCACATAAACATCGTGTGCGCTTGAGCACATAATCATCGCATATCAAGCACTGAGCTGACTGTTGCTGCCTCAAGTGTGTGTAATGATGGAGCCGCGGCAGCAACCAGGAGCCCAGGACTATCAGACGAGTCAAAAGGCAAGGCCAAGCAGCTGAAGGGCTTGTAAGCCACACCTCATAAAGCTCTCCGCTGGTGCCCTCTTGCAGGTTTAGGGTCCACTCGGCGTCGTCAATTTTGAAGACGACCAAGCCCTGCACCACGTGCGCACTGACGTCAGAGCGGCAGTAGGGAGTGCCAACTTATGACACACACAATAATGGGCGTGCAAATGCGCACGTGAAGCCATACAATCTGCTCTCTGCATCACGCAGTGGGCTCTGCCGCTTCATTTGGAACCAGGACTGAAACCATGCGTGGATGGCAACAGTTTTGCGGCTGCTTCACGCACCTTGACCCTCTTTGCCAAGGTTGCACCGTCCTCCTCAATGGCTGAGGCGAGCTGCGCCATGAGCCCAGGAGCTGCGCCTGAGGCTTTGCCGGCTGTCGCTGTCCGCTCCATTTGGCGACTGGTGACTTGGGAAAGTGGGTTGAGGCAAAGCAACGGCTTGCAAGTATCAATAACAGGCACAGTGTATGTATCACTTCTATGACCTTCCTATGATTTCAGCCTGTGCGAGGGCAACACACCCCGGCTCCTGCACAACCTGCTTGGTCAGCAAACTGCCTGCACCCAGCGGAACATGTGCATGCATTCATCCATTTCAGACGCACCTTTGCAACCTTCCGCTATGGACAATCCTTATTTACACGTTTTTTGGAGCCTTCTTATCCTCTGCAAAAGGTTCCGGGGTTATGGGTATGGTTTCAGGCTTGCTGGTGCAAGCGTGGCCCCTAGGAGGGCACACGTCCTAGTCCAGCCTCGTGAGCGCCACCCCACCCCAGTCGCAAACATGCATGACGTGGCATGTCCATGTCGTCAGGTCCCACCCTTCCAAACACCCTCAAACTCCTCGACTGTTGGTTGCTGCTGAAGCTCAAGCAACAGCATGCACGCATGTAACCCGTATGTCGGTATGTGGTGCGGTGATTAAACTCTCACACAATGCCTTCCATAATGCACTGCATTTCCAGCTCACACAATTGAAACGCACATGATGCAGCTCACATGGTGCGCTATGCCTGAGCCCACCTCCCATGGGGATAGCCCGTTTGCAGGGGCGTCAGAAGCTACACGGCGGGCAGTCACTTGGAATGACCGCTCGCCCTGATGCACAGGCCACACACGCATGCAGGCCACACAGACATTCGACGGAATGAGCACATTCAGCAATTCTACGTTACGTTGAAGGAAGAGTACCGGTATGTTGGCGGTCGCACATTGAAAATGGCCCTGCCTTGCTGTCTCACAGCTCAGCGCTGGCCCATGCCGCATGACACACAGGTGCACTGGGTAAACATTGGATAGGTGATGGCACTGTTGACAAGAGCAAGGAACTGCAAAATACCCCTACGCAATGCATGAAGTATTCTGCCGGTGCACCGGGTAGGCTGATTGATTCATGCACTCAGTGACCATTCCTGGGTGAGGCCTGGGGTGAGCCTTAACGAGATGTTGCTTGGCAGGCAGCCCCTGGAGGGCTTGACGGTACTGTACTACTGATGCACGCGGTGCTCAAAGCGCAGCAGCCGGTGCTGGTGGCAGAGGCGGGATATCCCCGCAGGCCGCTCATGTTCAAAACGCGCGTGCTGGGAGTTGTAAGTGAGGGGTTTGCACATTTCAGAAGCCCGGGGCTACCGTACATTTGGACTGTCCTGGCTGCACCTGCCCTTACGTGCATCGCCCTGCTGCTTGCACATGGTGCGATGCAGAGGCCACTACGGCGCGTATGCGCACACACTTGCACGCTACGGGCTGGCGTGCCCAGAGTCGGGCAAGCAATGCAGGTCGACGCACAACCGCTGGTCCCGAGAGAGACCATGCATCAGCGATGCGCGGGATAGCTGTTCAAACAAGGAGAGGCGTTACATGGGTACGATGTCAAGTCAATCAATCATTGGTACGGTCCGCTTTGATGCCGCACAGCGCGGCATGTCATGTACGGGGCTAGCGACACATGAATGCTGCATCCCGCTCACAAGCAGAGGGTGACGCAGTGATCCAGGCGCTGGCTCGCAATGTACACCATCCCCTCACCTAACGGTGCAGATTCTGGTAACATGGCAGGAAGACCTGGATTGCGAGCTTATGCCGTTATGCGCTTCTAAATGCTGGCGATTCGCTCGTCCTGAGCGGGACAGGGTGGTGAAGCACCAACGTGTCATAAATAAATGCCACAAATCGGGCCGCGATCCAGCCAGAATCCATCACAAGCAGACCGCACAGGGCAACAACGCTCGTCATCTGCGCTGTGCAGCCATTGCAAGCAGGCGTGGGTGGTGCTCCGTCGCAACAGTCCATACCGGCTGCACAGCGTCTAGCATGCCCAGGAGGAACAGCGGCCGCAGCAGCGTACGCATTCATGGAACAAAGCGCTGCATGGTGAGGAACAGACAGTAAAGTGCACCGGGTGCCACACACAGCGCCGCTCGCACACGCATGCCCTACGCCAATGTATACTGCTTTGGTGACAGTCAAGTGAGTTCGTCCGCTGGGTTCTTGTGCTGAGGGCTGCAGCACGGCACCAGCTGAGACCCAGCTGAGGACCCAGTGTGCATGCAAAGCCACCCAAAGTCGGGTACGAGATAGGCCAGAGGTGCACAATGGAGACCGGGGAGGGGCAGGCGGGGAGAGGGGATTCCTAGATGCCTGAGTTCACACAACTCAACGGCAAACTTGCATCGCATGAGCGTGATTCGGTGGGATCACACAGCACACGTGCATTTGCACCTGCATTGTGCATGCACGGTTACGGGGGCATTAAAGCAGCAGCAGGTGCAGCAATACCCCCGTGCACCGGCAGGCGCCCTACAGTCCGCTGTACGGTAGTTTCTCTAATTGATTTCCAGCAAGTAAGACATCGACTTCCAGCAAGTAAGACAGCCATAGACCGAAGCACGCACGCAACAAGAGCTTGCACGCAGGGGTGGGGTGAGGTGGCTATGCACCAAAGATGAGCAGCTCAACTCAGGGGCAAAAACGCAGTACGGCTTACACCCACACGTAACCTGCACCTGCACGTGTACACATGCGCTCGTACGCGCATCCCAAGGGGAAAGGCTGGAGAAGAGGTGTCGAGTCAAAAGCATCCGCATGTACACGGAAGCACATGCAAGCACCCACGCCCAGAATCGGCTACATCCCACGCAGCATGCTTAATCCAACACAAGGTTCGGCAGCAGGACCGCTCCCACTCACAAGGCAACGCACCATGCGCGCTGACCACCATCAACGTGAAAGCAGGCGTGGGATCAAATCTACAACAAACACCTTCATGCGTTGCACAAGAGGGAACGCGCGACGAGCACTGAAGGAGTTCAAAAACGGGCGATGACAATCCCCCAACCCTACTATGCGTGACAGGGATGCCAAAAGCTGGCATTGATGTGCCTCATTCCTTCCATATCCTTGTTTCTGTCTGTCGCCGCTACATATGGCTCCGTCTGCATGCCTCAACCGCATTTGGGTGTCCAAGTGAAGGCGCAAAACTGGTTCGCTTCAATGCCAAGAACGATTTGTGCGCGCCATGTTCACGCCACACTGGCTGAAGCCGGCCGAAACACACAATCGCGTTGTACCTAAGATTACCACAGGACCCAAGTTAGCTATGGTATACCCCAATCACACATCTGCCCTTACTGGGAAGCACAAACACATATTCAAACGCACATAAGATGGATGGATCGAGCGTTGGCGACAGCACGTTGTGTGCCTCCAACCAATGTCGCATGGATTGGGCATGGGATGCGACCATCGAGCCCGTATCCAAGAGGGATCAAACAAACGACAGCGCAGCTGGTTGGGCAAGCTCGTCGTTCCTGTGCAGGTGATGCATGCAATGCGCCAGCAGTACACTGTATACCTGAAACGCACATCCAGCCCAGTTTACTGACATACAAAGTACAAAGTTCAATCACGCAGGCATGCCCCAAGGTATTTGCCATCAAGCGCTTCCAGTGGGTTGAAAACCTGCGCTCCCCTGCATTGTTGCCGTGGGTGCGGTGCAAGGTGCTGCAGCAGCAAACGACGCGCACGCGCCCTCCGGCACTGCAGGTGGAAAATGGGTACTTCACTGGTGCGGACTGGTGGGCAGGTACACGCACATGAAGAGTTTCAAGAGCATGGCGCATCCAGGGTTTCGGAAGGTTTGGGTAAGGAACAGGGCTGAACCCCAATACAACACCATCAAGGCGCATGCGCAGGTTGATACGCGCCCATCACTCAAGGGAGGGGAATGGAGAAAATTAAATAATCCTGTCTGCTGTTGTGCGAAAGGTTAAATCGCAGTACTGTCCGCACGACTGTTGCCGGTATGCTTGCATCGAAGGCTGCATACCAATGGCAGCTCAAGGCACAAGCAGCAGTGCCGAATCAGGCGTTGGTTCAAAACGGCCCACGCTTGCAGCGACACCCACTACCATAATAGCGCAGCAAAATGAGGATTCTAGCCTGATCCATCAGAGACATGTCGCCACGCTGGCACCTATGTAACATAGGGCACCACCGGCGATGTTAGATCACCACACCTAGCAGTTTTGTTTTATGAAGATATATGCAGGTTGCTACGAGGATCAGCAATCACGGTGTACGGCTACGCAGCTCTGTCATGCGGCATGGTAACCAACTCGTGGATCATAGGCAGCAATGCCAGGGAGCGAACGGCAGGAATGACTACGTTCACCGTAGCCGTGCTCACGAGTGGCCAGGCAAGCGTTGAGGCCCCATTGTACAGGGCAGTGTACACAAATCCGAGGACCTCTTCTGCTGGTCCCCATCCATCTGGGGGGAGCATGGGCCATTTGGCCGACACGCTCCTGATGTAACATAACATAACACAAATCCGAGGATGTCTGGATGAGGCTTGGGTTTGAGCAAGCAACTAGGACAATTCAGGATCATCAGAGACCAGGTACACACTGTAGACAAACCTGCGAGCACCAAGTGTATGTTTTGGGGGCGGGTTGGTTGATCGTCAGGTTGATCGTCGGTTCACGTATAGGGTTCTGCTGGGTTACCCAGTTGGCGGGTTGAAGTTTGCCCACACAGACAGCTTGTCCGCTGCAGGGGTTGCCAGATCCGGAGAGGCTCTGGGCAGGTGCATGTCCTGGTGAATTGGCACTCACGTCGGTGAGGACTTGTTGATGTCACGTCTGGTCGCACTGCGTAATGGTTGGGCATGGCTGTGGGACGCGCGGCGGCCGGATCGGTTCCTCACAGTGCAGCGGGGCGGCAGGCGTCCTCGTTGCCTAGTAGTGGTTGGTGTGGGGCACGCACCCACATGGGCAGCACAGAGCGCGCACCTCACAGGCTCTTGAGCATGTCGCTGAGCGCGTGCGCGAGGTCCGTGGCCGTGGGCCGGCGCAGCGGGTCCTCGTCCCAGCACTGGCCCGCCAGCACCCTGCGGAGCCATTCGCAATGCATACCACACACATGCACCATACGGCTGTTGCGCTACACCCATGATCGCATGTTGTGATGGCGCTTTGATAGCAATCACGGACGAAGCACAGCATGGCCCACGCCGACGTTCATTGGGCAAGGATTTGCCAACAGCCACAACTGTGGGCTTGAGAGCACAGATAGGCTTGGGTGGATGATTCATTGCGCAGACGAATGATGCGCCAACCATCCCCTAATGGCGTGCAAGGGCCCCAGAGGTGACGTTATCATTCATGAAGCACAATGCACTATCCATTCATCAGTGCACACTTTATGTCAGCGTATGCATGTGGGATGCATGTGGGATGCATGCAGCAGGTTGCAGTGATGCGGCCCTGTCGTAACAATGACAGGACGTACGCCGCAGTACAGCACCGCAACGCCACACCCACTCACACATAAGGCGCCGGCGTGGAGGCAGGGAATACAGGGCGCATTCCCTTGAGCACCATCATGCGTGCCGCCTGGGGCTGCTGTACCGCAGGGTACTGCGCCCCGCCGCCGGGCCCTCCGCAGTACAACGCGTACATCATGATGCCAAACGCATACACATCCACGCTGGCGTCTATGGGCTTGCCTGCAACACGAACACAGCACAAAGCAGCCCGAGCTGCGTTTTTGACTGGGCACTGCTTGTAGAGTGCTCCCTAAAAGGGAGCGGCTCATGAGCTGGTGTACTGGCGGGTGCCCGAGCACCCCCCACACACATCCGTTTGGAGTCAACGCGTGCCTCGAGGCTTGTTACGGATAGCTCCATACCCGCTTCTTGATCCTACCTATGCTCACCATCCTGAACATCTTGAACAAACCCAACATCGTCAATCCGGTGAACGCATGTGGCTACAGTTGCCCCTCTCCTCGTTCCCCCCCCCCTTGGTGTCCAAGCAACATACGGCCACGGCACCACCCCAGCAGCTGCGTCGCACCATTTCCGCAACATGACTGCATGCTCACCTTGCATGAAGAGCTCTGGCGCCTGCAGCTCCAACCACGCGGCGAGGACACACGGCGATACGCAGCAGCAGCGCAGGAACCATGGCCGTTCATTTTTGCTTTTGTTATCGCAGACCGTACGCAGAGTCGGGCAAGGCTTTAGACGTGCTTAGGCCCTCGCTAGTTGCAATACGGTATGCAGACACATGATCAGTGACGCAGACACAAGATCAGGGGTGATCTAGTGAGCGAGCTGACCGTACGCACCGGGCTCCACACCACACACGCCCGAGGCCCATACAGCATGGCTTCACGCACGCAAAACCACACGCATGCATACACCGTGTCAGCATCACGCATGCTGTGAAGACACGCACCATGTACGGCAGCGTCCCGCTAGCATCGTCTGGCACCACGCCAAGCCGCCCGCCAGGGCCCTTGCCAGGCTGGAGCAGCTTGGCAAACCCGAAATCTGAACGTAATCAGCAAAAAGAAGCAGCCATTTAGAAGGCAGTCAGCCAGGAAAGGCAGCAAGGAGAGCCACTACCGCGCACACAAGGTCCCTGACAGAGCGACAGTCCTCGCCTTTGCCGACACGTCAACTTGACAGCTGCACCAGGCAAGGCCGGGCCAGCAGGTGACGGATGCAGAGTTGCATGAAGTTCAGCAGTTATCGTGTTGCTCAAACAGCTTAAGCCAAACGCAAAGTGCAGCCTGAAAGGAACGAGCCATACAATGCCAAGCGCGCTTGCGCCCTGCAGGTGCACCCGCAGCAAGGCCCGTGTGTCGGTGTAGCGTGAAACGTTTCCATACAATACTGCCAGGCAAGCCCTGCAGTTTGGTCCACAACTCACCTGCCAGCTTTGTGGTGAAGCGACGGGGGTCTCGTAACGACGACCTGTGCAGCCATATGGACAGGAACGGATTGGCCATGATTCGCACGACAACACTGCATCATGTTGCGTGCCGAGTGAGATTGCACATGCACGGCCGTGACCAAAACCCTGCCTCAACGCAGCTGCGTTATGCAGGCCGAATCGGCAGTGATGTCATGAGCAAGGCCTGAGCAGGTCTATAGCCGGGAGGCGTGCACAGCAGCCGCTGCAAGCAAACGCTTTGCAGTTGAGCATGCAAGGCAACGGCGTGGTCGCCGCATGGCCAGCCAGCACACGCAGCCTGGACGCGTCTTTCACACGTGTGTTGCTCACTTGAGGAGTACGTTGCCGGGCTTGACGTCGCAGTGTGCGATGCCGTGCGCGTGCAGGTGGCGCAGCGCCAACGCCACCTCGATCAGCGTCAGCAGGATGGCCTGCGCGTGAGACAACAGCCCCGGCAGCAAAACACTGAGCGCACTCCAACCACCAAGCACAGGCCGTGCCAGGCAGGCGTACTGCGGTGGCACAGCATCTGCAGACTTTAAGGCCCGGTGCAAGCGAACGCGAAGAGAAGCGAGACTGGCACGAGGGACCAGCACGCGGTGAATGCACGCATGTAAGTGCTGGGCCTTGCAAGGGCACAACACAGCGCTTGTTTGTGTGATGAGCGCGTTGGTACCCCACATCGGCGCCACACTTCCGTATTGCGTTAGGCCCACCACGGGTGCAACGCTTGTTGCAGTTGCAGCCAAGCTATCGATGCACGAGTCATTGCGCCCCATTAGTGCTTATTGTCTTCTAGCCGACGCACCCGATGGTCACGAGTGTACACAACGCCGTTGCTGTCCGGCACGTTCTCGCTGGTGGAGGCCCCGCCCGGGGTGGAGGCCCTGAACGTGACGCTCTCCGGGGGCGCACCGCCCTGGCCGGGCTGCGTGCTGCTGGCTGCGCTGCCGGCTACGAGGTCCCTGCTGGCGGGCGCGGCCCAGACGCGTGCAAAGACGCCGCGCTGTATGGCCGTGTCCAGGCTGCCCATGTCGCAGTACTCCATCACGATTGCCAAGCAGACCTCCGAGTGGACTGCGTTGGCAGCGACGCAGCGCAGAACATGCATTGAGTGCATGTTCCAAGTACCGCGGCAACATTCAGGGGAGAAGTACAGGGGATGCCGTAACCCTGGAGCCAAAGGCCGGGTGACATCAGGCAGACTACGGCATCACACGCTGCATAGCGGTCATAGTCACTGCACTTGGCGATTTGGCATCATACACGCAAACGTTGACATGAAGGCCGTCAGCAGGCACATGACAATTCCTGCCTACCAGTGTGTGCGGC